>CAUYQV010082048.1:0-20839 GCA_963574575.1 Galagoides demidoff
TAGCAAATTAATTTAATAGACATAGTTATTTAGGCTTTTTACTTCTTTTTACGTTCTTTATACATTTCCCGGCTCTGGCCGCATAGACATTCAATAAACTTCCGTTGAGTGAACCACTGGCACTGTGGGAGTTCACTGGGGTCAAGTTCTCTCTGCTTCCCAGCTAGGTGCGTGCCAGGAAGGCTACTCGGTTCTCCCACCCTGGCCAGCTTAGCCCACTAGTGCCTCAACTATATCTTAAAGAGAATCTAAAAATTTTTTTAATGTCTTTTATGTTTACCCACTCATTTGTCACTTCTTGTATCTTTCCTTCGTGGATATCAATTTCCATTGATCCTTCTGCCTGAAAAACTTCATTTCTTGTAGTACAGATCTGGTGGTGATTCTATTATCTTTATTTCACTTTCATCTTTGAGAGTTTGTTTACTTTTTATTTATTTACTTACTACTTTTAGCTTCTTTTTAAAAATTTTTTTCAGTTTTTTTTTTTTTTTTTTTTTTTGGAGACAAGAGTCTTACTCGGTGGGGTGCTATGGCATCATATCTCACAGCAAACTCAAATTCTTCGGCTCACACGATCCTCTTGTCTCAGCCTCTCAAGTAGCTGGGATTACAAGTGTCCACCACAACCCCTGGCTATTTTTTTGTTGCAGTTGTCATTGCTGTTTTAGCTGGCCTGGGCCAGGTTCAAATCCACCAGCCTCGGTGTTTGTGGCTGGAGCCCTACCTAGACTGAGCTACGGGCATTGCCAAAAAAAGAAATTATTTTTAAAAATAGTTTTAGGTTGGCTCGACGCCTGTGGCTCAATCGGCTAGGGTGCCAGCCACGTACACCTAAGGTGGCAGGTTCGAATCCCCAGCCCAGGCCCGCCAAACAACAATGATGGCTGCAACCAAAAAATGGCCGGGCGTTGTGGCGGGCGCCCCTGGTCCCAGCTACTTGGGAGGCGGAGGCAGGAGACTCGCTTGAGCCCAGGAGTTGGAGGTTGCTATGAGCTGTGATGCCATGGCACTCTACCCAGGGGGATAGCTTGAGGCTTCGTCTCCAAAAAAAAAATAGTTTTAGGTTTACAGATAAATCAGGCAGACAGTACAGAGTTTCATCTGCTGTCTTGTCCCACAACACATAGTTTCTCCTGTTATTAATATCTTCCATTAGTCTGATGCATTTGTTATAACTGGCGATCCAATATTAATATATTATTATTCACCAAAGTCCAGGTTTTACAGTAAGAATTCACATTTTGTGTTGTACAGTTCTGTGAGTTTTGACAAATGTGTAATTTCAGCATCTGCATGACAGTATCATACAGAATAGTTTCACTGCCCTAAAAATCCCACATTCCACCTATTCGTCCTTCCCTCCTTCCCTGTGAATCCCTGAGACAACTAATCTTTTTACTGTCTCTATGGTTTTGCCTTGTTCAGAATGTTATATGGTTGAAATCAGTATGTAGCCCTTTAGATCAGCTTCTTTCGTTTAGCAGAGTGTATTTAAGATTCCTATATGTTGGTTCGGCGCCTGTGGCTCAAGTGGTTAAGGTGCCAGCCACATACACCTAAGGTAGCAGGTTCGAATCCAGCCCCAGCCTGCCAAACAACAATGATGGCTGCAACCAAAAAATAGCCAGGGGTTGTGGCAGGTGCCTGTGGTCCCAGCTATTTGGGAGGCTGAGGCAAGAGAATCCCTTAAGCCCAAGAGTTTGAGGTTGCTGTGAGCTATGACGCCACAGCACTCTACCCAGGGGGACAGCTTAAGACTGTCTCAAAAAAAAAAAAAAAGATTCCTATATGTTTTCTTGTGTCTTGATGGATCATTTCTTTTTATTGCTGAATAAAAAGAATAGAATAAGAAGAAAAGAATAATTCCATTCTATATTCTTGTTTATCCATTCACTACTGAAGGATATTTTGGTTACTTCTAGTTTGGGGTAATTATGAAGAAAGCTACTTGCAAATAATGTGAAAATGTTTGTGTGGACCTTTGAGTAAAAGCTTAGGAGTGCAATTAAAGGATGGTATGGTAGGACCAGGTTTAGCTTTGCAAGAAACTGCCAAACCGTTTTCCAAAATGGCTGTACCATTTTGCTTTCCCCCAGCAATGATTGAAAGTTCCCATTGCTCCACAGTCTTCTCCAGCATTTCACATTGCCAGTCATTTGGATTTGAGTTGTTCTAATGGGTGTGCAATGACATCCCGTTGTTGTATTAGTGTGCAATTCTCTGACGACATGTGATGCTGAACATTTTCTCACATGCTTATTTGTCACCCGTGCATCTTCTTTGGTGTGGCACCTGTTCAGATCGTTCATGCATTTTTAAATTGGGTATTTTTATTTCATCATAGTTGAGTTTTAAGAGTTCTTGTAGGCTCAGCGCCTGTGGCTCAATCGGCTAAGGCGCCAGCCATGTACACCAAAGGTGGCGGGTTCGAATCCCCAGCCCGGGCCTGCCAAACAACAATGATGGCTGCAACCAAAAAATGGCCGGGCGTTGTGGCAGGCACCTGTGGTCCCAGCTACTTGGGAGGCGGAGGCAGGAGACTCGCTTGAGCCCAGGAGTTGGAGGTTGCTGTGAGCTGTGATGCCACGGCACTCTACCCAAGGGGATAGCTTGAGGCTCTGTCTCAAAAAAAAAAAAAAAAAAAGAGAGAGGAATGGAGAATGGAAAAATTAAGCCAGCTATGCGTTCAACAGACATTTACTGAGCTGAGCACCCTGCAAGGCATAGCATGAATCAGATACACTCTCTCAGGAGGCTCACGGTCCACTGGGGAAAGACGGGCAAATAAACAAAACAATTAGGACACGTGGGGAGGGTTAACTCAGATAGTGCATTGCTGTGGGAGAGAGAAAAGGATATTCCAGAAAGAGCAAACCTTACAAATAACAGACAGAGAGGAGCTGGTCTGTTTGAGCACAGGTCTCTGGCTGAACCTAGGACCCTTGGGGAGGAGGCTGTGGTAGGAAACAAGTTGGAAAGGTGACAGACACACAGCCCAGGAAGGGTTGGACAAGCCTAACCTCCGTGGCCAGCCAGTTTAGCACTGCCTTCCCCAGTAACCCTGACCCCTTGACTTGACCCTGTACTAATACCCATCTCTGTTCAATTATGTTTTCATCTCAATAAAACTTGGATAATTTCTACTGCCTGCCAGGCATTCCTGGAGACAGGTGTAAGGATACGCTAACCACATCCACTACCCATTAGGCAATTGTCCTCCATGGGACACTGAGTTCTTGGCAATCCTTCTGTTCTCTCAGTAGCCTCCATCATACTGCCCAAGACATCTGTCCCTAACTTCTCAGGCTCCCAAGTCTCCCCAGCCTCATTAGGGGTGGAGAATCTGTGGCCGTGAGGCCCCATGTGACCTTCCGAATCTTTGTGGGCAGCCTTTCAACTAAATCCAACTTTTATAGAACAAATCGTTTTTATAAAGGATTCTGTTCTGTGAAGTTTGGATTCGGTCAAAGGGCTGCACTTGGGGATCTGGAGGGCCTCACCCTAATGACTGCTCTCCACTCTGAGATGAAGGCCTTCCTGGTCAGCTTTACAGTTCTCTCCCTTTTCTGCTTCGAGCTGAACACGTCTCTGCGTCATCACCCACCCTTGCTGCACCAGCACCTCTGACTCCCAAGACCTTTCCTTCTCCTCCATCTGGCACAAGGACTCTCGGGGTAGGTGGCATAGAATCAGCTGAAGGAGAGGCGCTCAAGATCCTGCTGTCCAGCCATATCCGACTTGCATTTGCTCAGGAGAGGGACACAGGTATTAGCACTTCTAAAAGTTTCCCAGTGATTCTAACATAGGACCCTTGATCTACCATTTGATCCTACTTTTTTTTTTACAAGATCGTCAGTCTCTCTCTAGTTAAAGCTTCCTTTGAGCTTATAAAAAGGTCCAAAGTAAACCCCCAAAACCTTCTTCAGGCCTTTCACTCTTGTCCTGCCCTGTCCTTTCCTTTCCTTCTTCAGAGACTGCTGCCACCAGACAGGGCCTGTACTGACTCCTGCAGCTCACACACCAGCCACCACTCCCAGCACCCTCCATCCCCAACTGCTCTCCTAAAGGGACACCTTGGCCTCCTACTGGCCAAATCAAGGGGCCTTTTACTTCTTCCTCTTGGGTGCTCTCCCCTTGGCTCCACAGGGGCATCATCCGGATTCTCCACCTCCTCCTGGGCCCTGTTTCGAGACCTTGCTTTCAAATCTTTTGGATACACAACCAAAAATAGCATTGCTGGGTCATAGATGATAATTCTACGTTTAATATTTTGAGGAATGGCCATCCTGTTTACAACGCTGTTCTTTCTGACACATTAACACCTAAGACAAACCCACTGCAAAAAATAAATAAATAAATAAATAAATGAATAATGAATCCCATAGTCGAGCTTAAGTGACGACTAGATAATCATCACTGTGGCTGCCTTCTCTGAGTGCAATTATGAAACACCGTCCTTACCAGGGGTAATGTCAGTGTTCAGACCTCTCTAAAGACTTAAAAAGAAGAGCCTACAGTCTTCTGCTGGAAGAGAGGAGACCAGGAGAAGGGAGGTCCAGGTCTTACTCTAATTTACACCATCCCGAACTCAGGCCCAAGGTGATGAAACAAGCGGATCTTACAAGACAGTAGCAAGACTGGGAATCAGGTATTCTAAGTGAAAGAGGGACCTGCTCTATGCCAGGGGCATCACACAATCTTGAGGTTGCATCTAAGAGTCTTTATACCGCTGTATATATATATGTGTGTGTGTGTGTGTGTGTGTATATATATTTTTTTTTTTTGCAGTTCTTGGCCAGGGCTGGGTTTGAATCCACCACCTCCAGCATATGAGGCCAGCGCCTTACTTCTCTGAGCCACAGGCAGAGCCCCTGCTGTGTATTTTTTTAACTCCAGAGACCCAGACAAGTGTCTTATCTTCAGTTTCCAAGACTAGAACAGTAAAAACAATCCCATTCCATTAATGTTTTAAGAACTTGTCCCACAGTGTTACAGTTTATTTTCTTATCACTCCCAGGAGAAGGAGAGGACAAATTAGAATTAGAATCCAAATCCATTACCCACTTTTCAAGTCAGAAAACTGAGTCCCAGAGCTCGAGATGGCACATGGTTGGTGTGCTGGGGCCAGCGTGGTTGCAAAAGCCCAGTGCTGAATTTTCAGGAATTTTATGACCTGGCTGTTTAACACAGCCATTATTTAAAGTTAAATCATATAAATTTACAATGAACGATCTTAAAAACAAAAGTAATACATACCAAAAATTCATTGCTTCCTAATTATTTCCCTACACTTTATGATTCTTTGTTCTTAAAGGAATGTACGTTTTGCAATGCTACGTAAAGGTGGACATCTCCCCCCACCTCTGCATTTAGGGACAGCAGGTTGGTAGCTTGAAATGGGTCAGGCTGGAGTCAGTGACACCACAGAAATTGACAAACACTAGAAATCGAGCAGCTTTCCTCCCAGAGGGCCCACTGTCAAACCTCTACCAGCACACTGCAGCTTATCATACTCGTCCTTCCTGGGTTCCACATAAAGATCCTTAGAAAGGAGGACAACCTCAGGTCCTTGTCCACATGGGGCAGCTTCTGGGGCACAGCAGGGAAGCAGAAGGCACAACTTACCGCAGCTTTACATTCTGCCCTGTGTAGGACTCGTACGGTTTCTCCACATGGGTAAATTCAAAGTCGAAGGCCTGTGACTGGGTGATCTCGCCAGGCCGGGCCAAGTCCTTCACCAGGGACACAAATTCATGGTGGTTCCCACGGTCGTAGTAGAGTTCTGGAGAGAGAACAAGGCCGTCCTCTATCAGCACCTGAGCCACACGAGGCCTGGGAAGGGGGCTCCAGGCTGGAGGTTCCACTCTTCTGATTGCCCTCCCCCCAAAACAGACCCCTTCCAGCCTTGGTTTGCTGACCCCCTTCCCCAAAAGACTTCCATTTTACACAGTAAAATGCCTTGGCACAAAAAGAACCCAATATGACCCCACTCCAGGACACTGGAACAGCATCTCTTAGTAAGGGGTAAGTCATCAGAACCAATCTCAAAAACACCACATTTCTTTAAATAGCTTTTCCTTTTAACATTTATAAATTTTGAAAGGATGTACAAAGTTTATATAATCATAGTATCCTTACAATAATCTTGTGAGACAGCTAGGACAGGCCTTATTGCCCTATTTAACAGATAAGGAAACCGAGGCCTGGTGTGGTTAAAAGACTGGCGTCTCATCACAGAGTTGGTTGCAGAGCTCAGATTAGCGCAGGTCTCCTCCTAGACTGCATCCATGTCTACGATCTGGTAGCACAGGGGGCATAAGGTTGTGTGAGAAGAGTGGAGTTAACACAGGTAAAGGATGTGGGATAGTAACTAACAGACAGGAAGTCATAAATATACAAGTAGCTCTTAGCTGCTGTGATCACTCAAAAAGGAAGGCACATGGCCAATCTGACGTGCACGTTTTAATGTTATTCCACCTAAATCAATGGTTCTCAAACTTCAGTGTACATCAACGTCATGTGGAGGGCTGATTAACACAGATTTCTGAGCCACACCTCTGACATTTTTGATTCAGGAGGTCTTAGGTGGGGCCTGAGAATTCACATCTCTGACAAGATCCCAGGGCGTGCTGATGCCACTCTTGGGGAAGCATTGCTCTGAAGTCATCCTCTTCAAGAACAGTACTGGTGTTTCATTATTCTTTCTTTTTTTTAAAGAGACAAGATCTTAACTCCTGTTGCCCGGACCTGACTTTGGAGTTCCAGTGATCCTCCTGCCTTAGCCACCCAAATTGCTGGGACTACAGGCCCAGACAATTTTTATTTTCTTTTTTTGTAGAGTTAAGGTCTTGATATATTGCCCAGGCTCTGGTATTTCTTTATGATAAGTTCATGCCACCCATGTGTCTTGTATTATCTGTTTGTATCCTGCTACTGAAATGTTAAGTTGTGCTATATATACAGGGCCTTTCTTTTCCATTTTGACCATATCCCCAGCTCCCTGGTAGCCCCCAGCACCTGGCCTTGCAGTTGCAAACTCATAATACTGTTACTACATGTGGCCACCTCACAGTCCCATTGCTTAGGTACTTCTGGGTTCAAGTCCATGACAAGCAAGGCAGCTGAACTGGGAAAACAGAGTAGGCAGAGTATACCTGCTGCTTCTGTGGTTTGCTGCTTTGAGAGAAAAGAGACTAGACCACACAAAGTGGTCTTTGGGACAACTACCCATGAGACCTGATCTGGGGCATTTCTGGGACACAGGAGGTGATCTCTCTCAGGGATAACCTGAGCGTTCATGGCAGTGGGGAGAGCAGCATTTCCTCTGGGTCCAACCTGCATAGCCCAAGATCTGAGCCAGATTAGTATCAAAGCCTACTTAGGCCAAAGAAAGAGATCTCTTGCTACTCAGGAGGCTGAGGCAAGAGAAATGCCTAAGCCCAGGAGTTGGAGGTTGCTGTGAGCTGTGACGCCACAGCACTCTACCGAGGGCGATAAAGTGAAACTCTGCCCCCCACCCCAAAAGAAAGAGATCTCTTGCCTCCTTTTTCCAGGAAGAGAAAAATGGGTTTAGGTGGTTTTGTCTGAGTGAAAAATCCACCCCCTTGATGGCCCAGGAGCTGGCCCTGATGGCAGCCTTGTGAAGCAGGGGGGTCTGTTGTAAGATTCACCTAACTTTTGAAGGTGGCAGGTGGCACTGCGTGGGATAACCCACTAGTGATTTTGCCATTTCTGTATGAATTCACAATATAGTTTGTGCTTATGGTTTGTGGCTGATCTCCTATATAGTTACACTTCAATCAATCTCATTACAAGTAACCCACCTTCTTTTCCAAATACTAATTGGTCTCAGCAGCAGGCAGCACTCTGGGTGGTGAATGATAATCCACAAAACCACTAAGTAGGAGATAACAGCTCTAAACAATGGTGGGGGGGGGGTTGAACAATCCACTGACTGTACCCCTCAGTAAAAGTAAGGAGATGCAGGCATGGGGTGGGTCAGCCCCAGAAACACACTTACTCCTGCTACGTGAGCCCTGGTTGGTGGTGGCGGCTCCCATGTGGGAGCTGAACCCTTCACTTGGGAACGTAGTGCCACAGTTCCACAGTTCTTGGGAATGTAGTGCCTCAGTTCCACTTCTGGAGACAGAAGCAGATAGGGCAAGACTCGCCCCCCCCCCCCCATCCATGAGCTCTAAGTGGGAAATCCCAGAGTCAAGAGGATGATGGGAGGAGAAGGACGGAAAAATACACAAATGTGAAAGCACAGCCCAAAGGCAACATGAGAAATAAACAAAACAGACGAGGCCCTGAGAGCGCTGGGGCTGCCAGCGTTTGTGGATCCTAGCAACGGTGCAGAAGGTTCCGCCTTGCCCTGCAGGGAACCCGGGGTAGAAGTCCTTCCCTGCATAGCATCACGTTCTCCCTGGAGCCTTTCCCTCTGGACTCACGCAAATATCAGCTCTTACCTCAAATGTCACGGGACGGGGACGGTGGCCAGTGTGTGACCTGGACTGGCCTTTTTAACCTATAATTTTGAAGCTATTTGCAATGCTTCTGCAAACACCATAGGGCAGAAGGGCAGAAACCGTAGTACTTTCCTATTTGCCAGAAAGTTTGGTTTTCTCTTGCATAAATTAAAACAGGAATTCTAAGGCTGTTCTCTCTTGGAATAGACTATAAGCTGCCTCTATTCCATCCCAAAGAAGCAACCACAGTCACCCCTCACTCTGCAACCAGCTAAGTGCTCAGAGACCAACACGTCCGACTAGAAGTAGGAACTAAGTGTTTTGTTAAGGTAACTACCCCCTCTTGAGTTTCCATCTCAGTCCATCAGGAGGAAATGACTTTGGTACTCAGGATGTTTTCATGATGAAACTTGCCACCAACGGTTGACCAGTGAATCTGCCACTTTGGAAGGAAAATGAGCCGGTTTTGCACCACAGATCATCCTGGGACAGACACTCTAGTGGTCACTGTGGGGCCGGGATCATGTTTAATCCAGGCTTCATGCCAGACTTAGAAGCAGTGTTAAGTCAGAAAGGGCAAAACGCCCTTCAGACAGCCTCCTCTTCACCTGATTTTCCCAGCCGCAGTTTGGTGGCTGGCAACCTGCACAAGATCGTGCCAGCCACAGCCCCCACCCATCTCCTAACCCCTGGTAAGCCTATGGAGCACTAGCACCTCCTGGCTGCCTGTGCCCTGCGGTGCAGCTCTGTTCAACCCCTGCAGCACTAGTAGCTTATTAAGTAGGCAGGAATCAACCCATTTAATCTCAATTTGCTTTTTACTTAGCATTTCAAGAGTTAATAAATTGAAATACAGAAGGCCTCTGGAGCTTTTAAAAGTAAAGGCTTGATTGGTACTGATGGGTTTATTAAAAACTTTTGAAAAATCAAGATAGGTCTGCATGGTGGCTCTCACCTGTAATCTATCCTAGCACTCTGGGAGGCCGAGGCAGGCGGATCAAGACCAGCCTGAGCAACAGTGAGACTTACATTTTTCTATTTTGTCTACTAAAAATAGAAAAAACTAGCCGGGTGTGGTGGCAGGTGCCTGTATTCCCAGCTACTCAGGAGGCCGAGGCAAAGCTATCACTGGCTCGAGCCCAAGAGTTTGAGGCTGCTGTGAGCTGTCATGTCACAGCACTTTCTCTAGTCAGGGTGATAGAATGAGATTGTCTCAAAAAAAAAAAAAAAAAACAAGATAATGTCTATTGGCTTTGGAGTACAGGAATGTTCGCGTCTGCCCTTCCCTGCAAGGTTTCTGGTTACATCTGGTTTATTTAACCCCACTGGTCTCCCAGGGGGCCCAGGCCTCATCTACCAGTGTTCCCCAAAGGCTTTGCTGCACAACGGCCTCTCCTACTTCTCCCAAACACAGTTGTCCCTCAGTGCTCCTTACAGACGTCTGCACCTTTCAAGGTGTGGGCATTAGCTGCAAGGTGACAAGGTCTGACTGAGACCTTTCTATCCCATGGGCCTGGCAGATAGAAAACAGCAGAGTCAGAACACACAGCTGAAGTCATCAGAAAGAACAGGTTAGGTGCAGGAAGGATCCCAGGGGGGCCTCAAAAACTTACCAGAGGATAACAGAAAAGCATGCACGTTGTGTACGTGAATAAACAAGACCTCACACCCTCAAAGCACAACTTTTGAGCAGCTGGCTCAGGCCTGGATGGACGACATGTCTGACAACTCCTATTTTCTTCCATACAGGGGAAAATCAGCCTCAGCTTGGCACAGGAGGATGTGAGGAAAGATGCAACAGCAGGTGAGCTGACATCAGCTTCAAGGCTCTTCCACCCCAGGCCCCTCGGTGAGGGCCGCTCCAGCAGGGGAGGGCTCAGCAGCCTGGATTAAGGGGTGCACCTCGGGCAGTGTCGCCTCTTCCACAAGCAAGAGCAGGAAGCCCAGAGGCTGAAGGGTAACCAGCAAGGCAAACCTGCACTCTCCCTTTCTTTCATTAACATAACTCTCCCTTATCTAGGAGGAAATGAGAAAAACAATCTCAAGAATAGTGTCTGTCAATGCTTAGGTCTGACCTACCTACCAGATACATATCTATGGGCCCCCTTCCGTGTGCTAGCCGCTAAAACTGGAGATTAGCCATACAGACAAGTTTTTTTGTAAAAGGTCATAACCCTGTCATATCCTGTCTGAAGAGGGATCAGGGAGGCCTCTGGAAGATCAGGGGAGGACACACTAAAACCAGCCAGGGAAGGTTCCTGCTGGCCTTTGAGGGGGGAGTGAGAGCATGGGTGGAAGGTAATACCTTGCAGACAAATGTTGCCACACAAAACAAAGATGTCAAGATTCTAAAACAAACAGGATGTTCTGAGGAAGCCACAAGTGGTGTGGGCGCAGGGCAGGGAGAGACGAGGCAGGGACCACTCCAGAAGGATCTGGATATGTTTGTCCACTTTAAACAGTGGGAGGTGACAAGAACTTTAAGGGCTGACGCTGTTAGGACTGCCTTTTAGCAAGCTCGTCCTTACAGAGGATAACCTGAAAGGCATGGGAAGCAAACGCAAGAAGACCACTCAGGAGGCCACCACCCACAGAAACAAGAAAGGCAGGAGTGCGGAGAATGGAGAGGAGACCTCGATTTACAATACACCCCAGAGTTATTACAGAGGGTCAAAACTTAGAGGCCAACCAGATGCATGGGGGGGGGGGGCAGTGAAGACTGATGTAACTCACAGATCTCTGAGGTGACATTAGCCAAAACGGAGAAATCAGTAGGAGCAACAGGAACAGTGCTGGTGCTGGGGCAGAGAAAGAGAAGGTGGGGTTTCTGTTTGGCTGCATCTCTGAGGCACCTGTCAGGTATCAAGAGGGACGTGTCTAGGGAGCAGCTGGAAAGACAGGGGTGAAACTTAGAAGGGAATCCCAGTCAGAACAAAGAGAGGGAGAGTCCTCAGACCATGAGATGACACTGAAGTCACAGATGCCGAGGATAGTGCAAGTTACAGTGAAAGGGGGCAGGGGGCAAAGTCACCCCTCTGCCTGCCTCAAATCAACCAGGAAGAGGGACAAAGCTCAATGATGTCTTACCCCCACGTCACCCATACAGCTAGACCTCAGAACATGGCCCAAGTTCCACCCACTTTATACACAGTCAAAGAAAGCAATGAACCAGAAAACCACAAGACCGCAGCTTGGGCAACGTTACTCACTAGTCTCGCTCTGGTGCCCTGGAGTCAGTTCTCAATGACTTCTTAGCCTGTGACACTAATGCTTCATAACCTGCTTCTTTGGGGGGGGGACTGGGAGGATAAAATAGGAGAAACGTAGGGTGGCTATAAAGTTCGTGTGCAATTTTAAATTTATGGCCACCATGTGCAAGAGCCTAAGAAAAGTCACTCTGTGCCTCCATATAGGCTGGTGACACTTTTACTTACCTGTCTATGTGTGTATTTTAGGAACACAAACTCCCTTTTATACCAAATGTAACTAGAAAGGTTATTCTAATGCCCCCTTCTCAATCAAGAAATACATTCCAAAATCAAACACAGTAGAACCTCCATAGCTGACCACCTCCCTACAGTGAATGCCTCAAGTTGACCTAATTTTCAGACTGGACACACATCACATGTACGGTCCCAGTACAGTAGGCCTAATTCCTTATGTTGACCACCTCCATCCATTGACAGTCCTTTAGTTGGTTAACTTACAGGGAGTTCTACTGTAATAAGAAATATCCATCATTCTATATTAGCCTTTCACTATGCCCTCTGTAACCACAGATAATTGAGAGTGAGCTGTATACTTGAAGCACGCAGTTGGGACTGGCTCTAGCTACAGCATCAGGTGTGAGTGGCCTCTGTGACCGAAGGAAGACATCTAAGGCAAGGTGCTGAAATGTGCACTCCCTGTAAGTAACAGGTTGATCTTACTGTGAGGGTAGGGTATAAGGGCTAGGGTAAATGGGTATCAGCCAGAGACCGATAACTGAACTTGGGAAATGGAAACATCACTACATCAACTGCTGTAACTTTATACAAGAGCCCTCTATAAGGGGCGTGAAGCATGATTCCCCTGGCATGACAAATATTTTTACCCCAGGGATATTATTATCCATGCTTGATAGTTCAGAAAATTGAGGCTCAGAGAGGGACCTAAGTTCCCCAATGTCTCATGGTCAACTCAGCCCAGATTGGCCAGAGGCCCAGAAAAAGTTACTAGGGGAAGCAACAAAAGTTTCTGAGAAAATTCAGCACGGATAATGTGCTAGGATTAAGGAGTTAGCCAAGAAACCAAGGAAGGCAGGAATTTCATTCAGACTAGTGGGAGGCCTGGACACTGATCCTTCTACAAAGGCTCATTTCATATCGTCTAGGGTAAGAGATAGTCTGGGTCATCTTTCAAATTGGCAAGGCACCATCTCCTGGGAGTGATGGTATAGGTACAGACTAAACACGCCTGTTTACACTGGGATTATAGAGTCGAAGAATCAATGCGGTAACTTTAAAACTACTACTTCAAAACACCACTTCTCAGAGGCAAGGCTTTCCTTATTTTTAATAATTTTAGCTCTAAGCCCATGATAGATTAAGGTAATGATTTCTTGACTATTTCATATGTTATGGTTAACATAAAATGCTTTGGAGTCATCTTCTCTATACCAGACAGATTTTTACTAGGGATGATTTTACACCCCAGGGGACAGATGGCAATAGTGCAAGGCCTTTTTTGTTGTCACAAGTGAGAGATGCTACTGGTAACTGGTCAATTCAGGCCAGGGATGATGCTAAATGTCCTATGGCAACAAAGCGTTATCAGGTCCCCAGCGTCACCACTGCTGCTGTTGAGCGATCCTGCCATCAAGCCAGAAGCAAGAAAGTATCACAAGTGATAAAAGGCATCAATTTGCTCTGCTGGTCCTTTTCTGGTACAGTAACAGGTCTCTCATGTTCTGGCTTTAAAATAACACAAAAAGGTTCCTATTGGATCAGCCAGTCTTTAACCTGATCTCATTTTCTTAAATACCAAAGGCAAATGCTTGAGGCAAAATACCAGCAGACTGCAGAACCAGGCCACCAGGACTCCTCCTTTTTTCCTAACCCTAACCCGTGTCTCAGTGTTTCCTGGAGCTGTGAAAAGGAGAGAACCAATTTCTTCCTACACCCTCAAGATATGAGAGTTCAACAAGCTCAAAGAAGTCTCTGAAAACAGTGTTATAGAGGTAGTGTGTGATACAGGGTATAGATTCTCTACCAGAGGTGTTTGCAGCCCACAGAATATTTACTGCAAATCTACTCCTGGCCTAATGTCAAAAACGGTTTGTTTTAGAAGTCCCCATGCATTTTAATAACACGCAAGACTCCAAATAGTGTTAGAACTGGAGACACCCAGTCTTCACCAGAAGCTCCCCAAATCTTCTTTATGGTTAATGCCTTTTACTGTCTAGTTCTCATGATTAACGATCATGTTTGAAGACTGTCAGGACACCGAAGAATTCTGGTCACTTAATTGTGGTTTGGGGAACATCATTCTTCGTCTTTAAGGAGAAAATGAGACAACTGAAAACTCGAATCTAATAATAAAAGTCTGAGAAATGCAGGCGGGATAAGCAGTCAGAGACTGAAAATTACAGGTCTTCCTTCTGAAAGCATGTCAGGGATAGGTGGTTCACAGCCAGGTGAGATAAGAGCGAACTGATAAGCTCTTCCACACCACGTCTCAAAAGAAAAAAGGCTCGCAGCTTAACTTTGGGTCTGGCAGCTTTAGTGGTCAGCGGGAAGACCAGTGTTGGGAGAGCTTCAGGCTGCGGCTTCAAGCACCTCGCTCTGAAATCCTGGGGGCTGAGAGCGTGCTGAAGAGACAGGGGTACCCAGAGCCGGGTCCCACCAGGCACAGCAGGGCCCTCCCACGCACAGCCTCCCCACCTCCCCGGCAGTGCGCTGTCACTCCTGGCAGAGAGGACAGTAAGGCAGGGGGAGTCGCCCACGAGCTGGACTTGTGTCTGAGCCCCAGGCCTCAGGCTGCAGCTGATGAGTGACTGTGTCAGGCCTCGCCAGAGCTGGGCCCTGAATCACGCCGCTCCCCGCCCACCCCTCAGCCCTGGCCCGGTTGACGGCGTTTGGGGAGGGAGATCCCCGGGTTCGACTCACCGATCTGCCCGATGAACTCGATCTTGATGCCTTGGTGCTCCAGCCGCTTGTTGGGGTTCTTGAGTGCAAGGCTCACCTTCCCGGAGACCGTCTCCCCGTCGTAGAAGAGGAAATATTTCTCCTTCTTCCCATCCTCCGTCTTGTGCTCGGCCCGCTTCCTACTCTCTGCATCATTCAGAAGGATTTCCACCTCCACGCTCTGCCCGAAGCCGAAGAAGCTCATCTCACCGCCGGGCCCGGCCGGTCTCGGTAGGGACCGCTCCCTCGCACCGGGGCGCGGGCTGTCCTAAGGGAAGACAGGCCGGAGGGCCCGATGCGGGAGCGTGCTCAGCGGCCGCACAGCAGCCGGGCTCCGCCGGGGCCGCGGGGCGGTGGGCGACGACCGACAGCCCAGTTCCACGGGGGAGGAGCAGGGCCAGGGGAGGCGGGCGGCTGCGGGCTGCAGCGCCCCGAGCAGCAATGCACTGAGGAGCAGAGCGCTGCGCCGAGCCAGCCCGAGCCGCCAATGGCAGTGAACGGGCGAGGGCGGGCGGTGCAATGCTGTGTAGGGCTGCTGCGCAGAGCCGGGTGAGCGTGGCCTGCGCCCACCAGCTGGGGTCCCGCACAGAGCAGCACAGGCAGCTGCCCAGCCTGTGGCGGTGCAACGCACCCAGGTGCTTCGGCGGCGCCGGGCGGGGGAGGGGGAAGGCGAGCTCCAGCCCGGATGCGCTGGATACGCCGCGCGCATGCGCATGCTTTCTTCCAGCTTTGGCCTCCCGGACGCTAGGGGGTGCGCTCACTGCGCAAGTGCACAGTGGCCGGGCTCGCTGTCACTTCCTAAGTCGACATGGCAGCCACAGCCTGTTTCCAGTAGAATCTTGACTCAGGCAAAAATCAAAAGAACTGCAGATGTCTTATCGGAATCCCTGTTTGCTTCCTTTGTATCGTTGTAGCTCGATAAACGCTGGGCTACCTTCCAGATTCGGTTATGTACAACGTTCGGGTGCTGACGGGCTGAAGGTAGCCCTTTGACACTCACGCGAAATGTCGCTGGACGGGGGCAAAGGTGACGGTTATTGCAGGAAGTGCCCTGTCCCAAATACTCTACATTTCCTCCCACTTGTGACAAACAAGGCTGGAACGACGCTATTAGGCCTTCGCTTAGTTATTGGTTCTTACTTTAATGGAAGAGCTGAAAAATCACCCTGATGAACCTTGTTTCAGCCTCCAGTTTTCAGCCTGCCCCATTTTTTTTTTTTTTTTTTTTTTGCGCGTGCGCTCACGGCTCACCTGATTGGTTGGTAGAGTGAAAACGGTTTGGCTCGGTGATTGGGCTATGGGAAATTCTGCACGTTCTGATTGGTCCGCAGGAACGTCTCGGAGCGCGCGCGGGAGCGAGCTTTGAAAGTTGAGCTCCGCGGAGGCGAACCAATTCCCGGGAGAACATGGTGGCGCTGCGGGACCTTGGGAGCGGCCTGCAGCCTTGGTGCCCGTTGGATCTCAGCCCCGGTGAGGAGACGCAGCCGCGAGGCCCCGGGTGCAGACCTGGATGCTTTGCATCTCCGACTGTACCTGAGCCCTGATCGGGCCGAGGTGCGAGTGGGGGTGGGGGAGGGGGCTCTCGGCAGGGTTTGGGGGTCCCTGGAGCTGTGTCACACCAGGATGGTGGCCATCCGAGTTTACAACAGAGGCTCAACCCAGTCACGTAACCGTTAAAAAAATAAAAGCTGATGTTGGCCAGTCTCTTTTAGTACTTGTGCATCTGTTTTCTCCGCCTAACCCTGCTTATTCTGCAAATCTTCGTGGATGTATGTGGTTTTATTTATTCCGGTGATTTTAAAGTGCACTCTTCTTCTGCCAGACTTATTTCTTGAACTTAATGTTCATAAGTTCAGCTGGATGTCTCACACGCAGGCATCATCAAACGTCACATGAATGAAATTGGGATTCCCAAAGCCACCTACTGGCACCAATCGTGACATTCTCGTGTCCCCTTTGGAGCCCACCACCTCTAGTTATCCTGCTTCGAAGGTGTCTCACGTCTTCCGACTCCATTCCTGATGGCTGCTTGCAGTCCAAGCGCAAGCCTGCATTATAGCCAACCTGGGTCTTTGTGGGAGTGTATCTTAGCTGGTTTCTGATGTTAACTGTGTCAGCCCATCCTCCACACCTCTGCAGGATCACTTTTGAAAACAACTTTAAATTTGTCAAGTCTTTTAAACCTTTAATGTTTCCCCTACATTTCATAAACAGATAACCAGATCCTTGGCATTCCTTAAAAGAGCCTTCAGTATTGGAAATACTAGAATAGGTTTCTTCGCTCTACCACATAGCAACCATGTATTACTGGGCAAGTTGCTTAATTAACCTTCCTAAGCCTTAATTTCTTTATCTGTAAAATGGGCATTGTAAAACGGATGTCAGAAGGTTTCTGTGAAGACGAACTTCATACCTGGCACATAATAACTGCCAAATACATACTAATTCTCACACTCTGCGCTGAAACCCTATGTTGTAGCTATTTTAGTATTTAGTTCATTTCTTAATACTTTATACTTTCTTTTCCTTTGTGCTTGGTTATGCTATGCTCTCTGGAATACACTTTGCTGCATTTCTTGCCCTGGAAAACTATATCCAAGTCCAACTAAAGTATCAGCTAACCCACCCCATCCCTCTTCCTCCTCTGGTAATATTTCCTATAAAGTTCTCTAGCATTTTATGTTTTACATATCTATTTCCATTTTAACAACTCATTCCTTGTGAAAATAATAACTATCATTCAGTGAGTATCTTCTATGAGGCTAGCACATTTTTAGGCTGTGTGTATACATTACCTTTCATTATCCTGTGTTCTCGGTGATAAAGTGGAGACTAAGCATATGTAAGAGAATCAAGTTAGAAGATCCACCTTGTTCTAATGAAAATTTTATGGTCTTTCCTCTACCATAGGTTCTTTTTTGGTATCCTAAGTGAGATGGTGAGATCTTTGTGGACAAGAACCACATTTAGATATGCTAGCATTTTCTCTAGCATATCTAGAGGCTTCCCGCTAAATTAGAGCAGAAATTATCTTCTGCTTGACAGCGTGCAAATAGGTAGTGAGGGGTTTATTTTGAATAGTATAAGAATATTGAAGAGAAATAATCAAACTCACTTTTTCCTATACTCTCAACAATCAACACAGAAGACTTCTGTGAACAAAATGGCAGTTATCAGGGCCAGTTGCTGCCTTCCGAATTATGTTAGATGCTACGGACAGTAGGGCGCTATTGTGGAAAAAGCCATAATAAAAAATAGGGTTGCTATAATCTATAATGAGCTTTAACTGGAAATATGGAGAGATTCAATTGTCTTTTTCATATCTTCCTTAAGGCAGAGTATTGCATATCTTCCGAAGGATGTTATACAGAGCCACTTGAGATACAGGGACTTCCTCCCTCAGGGCTAAGCTCAAGTGACGAAAGATGATAGGCAGATTGTATTCTAAGGAAGATGGACTTAGTTAACTCTTAAGACGTCATTTGCTGAGTGCCACATAATGTGCAGAAAGGCTGAGGCTACCATCTGTCTCTGCTTTTATTTCTTTATACCCTGGCCCAACTTCTCTAAATCAGTGGTGAACAAATATTTTTAGAATATTAATTTGAAGGAGCACCTCATTAATACTTTATCTGAGATATCCACATCTTTCCACCTAGTCTTAATGGTAGGTTTGGGGGACTAACACTGAAAACATTAAATATAATTAAATTTGTGAGATAAATAGGAGAGGTTTAAGGGTAAGAGAGATTGCCAAGGAATCCAGTTATATGCTGCCTTGATATGACCTTATCACAACATACCTTCTTCCCATCAGTGTATTATGGAGTCACTGAGTATCTATGAGTATGAATCTGCCTTGCCTCCTCTAGTTTAAACTTCTTGAGGAAATCATATCTATTTTTTTTTATCATGCTACGTTGTTGTCCAAGGGCACAATAAAGTATGTTATATACTTTATGTGGGCTTATTAACTTGGTTGTGAGAATTTCACAAAGAAGCATCTGGGGGAATCTGATTAACCTCTGTTCTCTAGATTAGACATATGGGAAGGCCTGACCATTAAGTGTTTTGACGTGTCATTCCCCAAAACTATTATATCTTAAAAGCATTTTCTTTCTTTTTGAGACAGAGTCTACTCTGTCACCCTGAGTAGAGTACCGTGGTGTCATAGCTCACAACAACCTCAAACTCCTGGGTTTGAACAGTCCTCTTACCTCAACCTCCTGATCCCAAGTAGCTGGGACTACAGGCATCCACCACCATGCCTAGCTAATTTTTTTTTTTATTTTTAGTAGAGATGGGGTCTTGCTCTTGCTCAGGCTGGTTTTGAACTCCTAAGCTCAAGCAATCCACCTGCCTCAGCCTACCAGAGTGCCACAATTACAGGTCTGAGCCACTGTGCCCAGGCAACATTTTCTTTCTCTATATTTTTGGAAGGTTGTTAACCTAATGCCAGCTGTCATTTGTGATTTAGAAAAAAAAGATCCTCCTCACCTTTTCTGCTTGCCTTTAATTACACTACACCTACGTATGACAAGTTAAATATGAGTTGTGACTTATAAACTTTTCCCCTCTTTAATGTACCTGGAGTCTAAAGGTGATTGGTAATTTGCTTATTATAGAGCACTTACTAATTGCATTATTTATTTTCCCTTAGGATGGGTGGACACAGTGTGGGAACTGGATTTCACAGAGACTGAGCCTTTGGATGCCAGCATAGAGTCTGAGATCATAGAGACTGGATTGAGTGCATTCACAAAACTCTATGAAAGCCTTTACCCCTTTGCTACGGAAGAACACGGATCTACAGAAGTAAGAAAATAAAAAGTTAAGCTAACCAACTTGAGGTGTTAAAAGTGGAAGATAAAAATCATCATTATAACCTAAAGCTTAGGTTTTTTAGCATACCGTTTATATAGAGTACAATATGAGTAACATAAATAATGTCATTCATTTATTGGAATATCCTAATAGCTTCCCAAAAGGTTCAAGGTATTAGTCTGATTTTTTTCTCCAAGCCATGACCACTTTTTTGCAAGAGCAAATTAAAGGAAACATAAAAAGGCAAAAACAGATAAACTGAAAATGGAAAAAAGGCCAAGGAAAATGTAATTAACAATTCAAGCCTTGGCTCGGCGCCTGTGGCTCAAGTGGCTAAGGCACCAGCCACATATACCCAACATGGCGGGTTCGAATCCAACCTGGCCCACCAAACAACAATGATGGCTGCATCCAAAAAATAGCCAGGCGTTGTGGCAGGTGCCTATGGTCCCAGCTACTGAGGAGGCTGAGGCAGGAGACTCGCTTGAGCCCAGGAGTTAGAGGTTGCTGTGAGCTGTGATGACATGGCACTCTACTCAGGGGGACAGCTTGAGGCTCCTGTCTCACAAAAAAAAAAAAAAAAAACAAAAAACAATTCAAGCCTTAACTACAAGAGAGTCTGATATTCACAAATGGAGACATGATTAGTTGAATTACAGAGTTATCCAAAGAGTTCCTTTGAATATTGAGTACTACCTAGTGTGCTTATTAATATTTAAATCATTCAGTATTTTTCAAAAAAACAGAAGGATTGGGAAACACAGCAAAAACTACTTAGATATCAACATCTCTGAAACATGGAAAGTAAATAAAAATGTTTGTTACAAGTTTCACATACCTGTTCAAAAATTAAGTCATGTAATTCAACACTCCTTCAATGTAATGCTGAGCGCTGTGTTATGTACTTAGGTAGACAAAGCCAGCATTAAGATACAGGCCTTTCCCTAGGACCAGGGAGGGAGAGTGGACACCGAGCACTGGCAAAAGTGAGTCCATCAACCACACGCAGCTGTGGGGTTGGGGAAGTGCAGTGCCACTGTGAGTCTAAGGGGGCCTGTGAACCAGAGTGTGGAAAGTGCTCCAAATGGGGTGTACGTATCATGTAATAGAGCCAAGGGAAAGGGAGCACAGTAGAGTTAGGACGGTTCCAGAAAGGAAGTAGATAGTGCTGAATCTTCATAGATGAATAAGGTATCGACTAACAGAAATTAGGATTATAAGGCTTTGCTGGCGAAGGAGCAACATGATGGGAGCGTACATGGAATGTGGAGGGAGCTGTGAGTGTGTGGTGAGAATACTGTGTTTCCCGAAAATAAGACCTACCCAAAAAACAAGCCCTAGCAGGATTTTCATGCATTTGTTTAATATAAGCCCTACCCC
>CAUYQV010082049.1:0-22210 GCA_963574575.1 Galagoides demidoff
ACCAAACAACAGTGATGGCTGCAACCAAAAAATGGCCGGGCATTGTGGCGGGCGCCTGTGGTCCCAGCTACTTGGGAGGTGGAGGTAGGAGACTCGCTTGAGCCCAGGAGTTGGAGGTTGCTATGAGCTGTGATGCCATGGCACTCTACCCAGGGGAATAGCTTGAGGCTCCATCTTAAAAAAAAAAAAAAAAAAGATCTGGATTGCTGCCTTTTTTTGTTTCCTATATTATCCCATCCCTTGGCCAAAGTTCTAAAGAGTAAGCGGTAAGCTCTCTGTATCTGTTACTGAGAAGACTTCTCACTGTGTGTAGATGTGTGCCTGTATGTGTGTAATAATAGACAGAATATATTAATAAATTAAACTGTGAAGTCCCCTAAAGTAAGTGTGCTCTGTTCTAATTGGTTTATGTACATTCATAAGAACTTCTCTATGTTCTTAACTCTCACAACTCCCAGAAAACAAACTTAATGGAACTTTGAATGCTTTGTAGCTGTTAACAAAAAGCATTTCGTAAAGATACTGCTAAATCAGAAGTGAAGCTCAAATAATGAAAATGAATCCTTGAAAAAATCAGACTGCTGTGATAAATGTGCTTTCAAAGCATCTATCTGTATGTTTTTCTCCAATTTTACTGGTACAGAGTACAATACAAATCCTCGTTTTATTTTTTAAAGGCAGATAGAAAGACTTTTTAATGTTTAATTTTATTTTCTTCATTAAGAGACTTGTTAATCCAATCTTCCTAAACTTCTTAGGCTGATTTACTTACCAAGGAAGCTTATATTACTCACATTTGTCTCTGATTATAAATAATATAAAATCATGTGTTTAAATTAAATTTTAATTCTGAAAAATGATTTATAACAATAGCAATTATGTTCTACAGTGTGCCAGTTTGAACAGTTACCAAATCCTTGAGTTAATTTTGAAATCTTAGACCAATATTAATTGAGTTACTTACTATAGAATCTATGAACACTCGGCTAATTTCTAGGTAAGACCCAATGATACCAAGAAAAAAAACAGTGTGGGAGTGTGTGTGTATTTTTCACTCTTACCTCCTTATTTTTATGCACTACAGAATAGCTATACCTCGGGGCAATATTAATAGAAGTGTTCGCTTTTGCCACTTTAAAGGTTAGAAAGTGTCAAAAAGATATTTGTAGCTGCAGAGTTTTTGTTATATAAGCAAATGAGCTTTGCAGTTCTGTTAAAACGCTTGCATTTGACAGTTATCCCCACCTTCTAGTTCTTTCTGGGACATAGATAGTCCATACTTTGGTAAACAGTTATAACTGACATACATGAAAAGTAATGAAGTGTTTTGATAGGCGAGAAAAAGAGAATAGTTTTCTTTAAAATAAAACTAACCTTTTTGTTCTGGTTGCCCTGAAATTGAGGAAGTTGATCGTGAAGAACAAAACCCAGATCCCTTTTGCAGAAGAGATTCCATTTGCCTTTGTCTGAAAAGAAGCAATAAAATGTGTTCACATCTCGTCATCAATTTCCAGGAGTTTATTCAAAAGATTTTTTTTAAAGAACTGTGATCCCGGGTGGCACCTGTGGCTCTAAGGAGTAGGGCGCCAGCCCCATATACTGGGAAGTGATGGGTTCAAACCCGACCCTGGCCAAAAAAAAAAACTGTATCCCTTTGGTGTCAAATGTCATATTGATGCAAAACAGAGACAATCAGTTTTTTTCTCTGCTAAAATGAGAAATTTTATCTTGGAATATTTGTCTGTGCTTCTTTACTTTCTGTAAAAACTGGGCTATTATCTGTTCTGTGGCTTATAGCACAGGCTGTGAGCCATACCCCACATCGGCCCATCATCTGTTTTTGTTAATAAAGTTTTATTTGAACACAAGCACATCCATCCCTTGACTTGTGGAGCTATTGTGCTGTAACAGTAGAGTTGAATAGTTACAACATAAACTTCATAGCTCTCCAAGTCTCAAATAGTTACTAGCTGGAAAGTCTGCTGGCCCCTGGCTTAAAGCTTCCAGTCCTTACAAGAAAAGCTTTCTCTTAGCTGGTTAAGACCCTTAATAGAGAAGAGAGGATTCACCCACATTTATAGACATTGCAGCTGAGCCAGTAAAGATAACTGTCTGGAGTTTGACTTCCCAGCCTCAGATTAGAAGACAAAACAAGGGCAATGGAATGCATCTCTGATGCGGCAGAGACTCTACTTTTCCAGATGGAAGTGACTTTTCCGGCCTCATAAGGTACTTTGTGCCATAGGGATATAGATTTGCCGGCAGTATTAAAAGGTGGCTGATGTTTACTAATGACAATTTTTTACTGCAACTATGTAAATGAATCAAGCCCAAACACAATGAATCCAGCTTTTCATAATTAAGAATAATCTTAGGAGATTATTTCTGATCAAGAGGAGGCTGTTAAGAAAAATTATCCAAATCTTTCAAATGGACCAAAGGGCTCACTAAATATCCCCTCCATACATGTCTGAGTTTTTTTGTTTTGTTTTTGGTTTTTTTTTTTTGCAGTTTTTGGCCAGGGCTGGGTTTGAACCCACCACCTCCGGCATATGGGGCCGGCACCCTACTCCTTTGAGGCACAGGGGCCGCCGACATATGAGTGTTTTTTAGCAGGCTGTCCTATAGACTGTCTGATTATCCAGGGCAGAGGTCTTCACACTCTGGTTGATGGGTCAAAGACGTGGCTACCTTATTGGTAAATAAATCAAGTTCTGCTGGGACACAGCCATGTGCGTTCATTAGGGTGATGCTTACGGATGCTTCTGTAGACCAAGACCACATGGCCCGCAAAGCCCAAAACAGTTATTTTACAGAAAATCTTCACCAACTTCTGCTCTCAAGATGTTTCTTTTTGTTTAGGTTGCTATGGATTAGGGCAGTTTTCAACGCTTTAAAGGTGGATGATAACTCATAGAAACTAATAGCCATCAAAATGATTGTTGTCTGATACAAATATAAACTTCACAGGGATTTTGTTTGGTGGAGGTCTGAAAGATTTCTTAATCCCCAAACTTGCAGTTATGTTACACTATAGATTATTAACTAGTTTTATACGGGGATTAGTCATCCCACTTAATCATTCTTTCTTTTAGTCACTACAAATAATATTTCATTCTGATTCTCTTTAAAGGCTCACCATTTTGTTTCCTCATTGACTATTTACATAAATCAGGTCCTCACTTTGAAATAAAGTATGATGAATGTGTAATATAATTTTTTACCTTCAGAGCAAACATCGATCAAATCTTCACAATGCAGTCGTGATTTCAACATCATTACTAATTACGAAAA
The DNA here is from genome assembly GCA_963574575.1 of Galagoides demidoff. NCBI lineage: Eukaryota > Metazoa > Chordata > Mammalia > Primates > Galagidae > Galagoides > Galagoides demidoff. The sequence goes on from CAUYQV010082049.1 coordinate 3,295, forward strand.
TGCAAATTAAAATGCCACGATGAGGTAAAATTTCATGGCCATCATTAAAGTCTGATAATATCAAGTTTTAGAGAAGTTATTTTAAAAGACTATACTTTATTCATGGTGTCTGGGGGTGTACATTAATAAAAATACTCTAGAGAACAAATTTTACTTACCTAATAAACTTGAAACTGAAGATAAACTGTTAACAGAAAGGTTCTTCTCCGAGGTATAAATGCTAGAGGGATCTTATGCACACGACACAAGGTCGCATGTTGGACAATGTTCAGATCAGACTTGTTTATAATAGTAAACAAAAAAACCACCTGGAAGTAAACATTTTCATCAACAGCTGAAAAATTACTGCAGTACATGCATACAACGTCAAAAGCAAATGCATTGGGGCAGTGCCTGTGGCTCAAAGGAGTACAGCACCGTCCCCATATACCAGAGGTGGTGGGTTCAAACCCAGCCCCGGCCAAAAACTGCAAGAAAAAAAACAAATGCCTTGTAGCTGCAGGTAGACTCTTTGGAGGAATCTCACAGGGTGTCCATAAGCACTGTGACTGCAGGAAACTGCAGGACATTACTGAGGGATAAAAGGGTCTGATAAAATTACAGGGAGAAGCACGTGGGCCTATTAAAGAAGTCGTGATAGCGGCTACCTCGGAAACGGTGTAGGAAAAGATTTAGCATCTAGGCGACATCTACAGAGAATGTTAAAGGTAACAGTTGTTTTTCTTCTTTCCTTAATTCAGTGACAAATAATTGTGAGCTTGATTTATAATTATACTTTAAATCCTATAAATAATTCTTCTTCAAATCATCGACAATCGCGTGAACAGTAGTGAAAGCAGCTTTAAGCAGAAGGGAACATGTCAGCTCACGGGACTGTAAAGTCTGGGGCTCAGTGTGCAGCTCAGTGGAAGGGACGGAAAGAGTGGTGTGGCCGGACTGCACCATCACACCTGTTTTCTCCGGGTTGTGCTTTCCCCGTGCTGGGCGCTCTAGGAGCTGGCTGTCCTCCTGCGGTTCCACCATCACATTTGTAGGTTCAGACCCGCAGGTGCAGTAGAAACCAAGACGACCTTTCTCTAGTAGTCCAGTGGAAGTTTGTGCTGGGTCACATTGGCTCTATTTTAGTTATGGGACCATCATGACCAGCTCCTGCTCCGAGGGATGCAGAGATGGGCCGGAACTCTGTGGCATCCTTGACATGAAATTAGAAGTAGCACCGTTTGACCTGCATAAGCAGGAGTGGAGAAGAAACAGATTGCCAAAAGGAAATAAGGTGTTTTTTTTTTTTTCTTTCCAAAGGAAGGCAAATTATGTCTAGATCACCAAAATTTAAAGCCAAGCCAAATGAAGACTCTCAGTCACTCATTGAGCCTGGCCAGAAAGCTTAATTCGGTTTAACTGAAAGCAGGAGAAATGACCCATGGGTTGAGTATCTGTCTCGCTGGGCCCCCAGGGGTTCAGTGCCTGCCTCCTGGGCCCCCAAGGGTTGAGTACCTGCATCCTGGGCACCCCCAGAAGCTGAGCTGGAGCAGGTCTCATGCTGTTAATTCACAGGGAAACCACAGGACAGGCGGGCAGGGAGAGGAGAACCAGCAGAGAAGGAGGGAAAGATCATCTACCAAGAAATGCTGTCCACGGCCTCTGTCTCCCACACAGCCAGACCCCTTCTGTGGATTGCACATGTATGATGCTGAGCAGGGGAGCCCTGAGAGGGGAAGCAAGAGGCAACTATCATAGCATAGGGGTGAGGTGAGGGGCTGCCGGGTTGCAGCTGTGCAGAGGTATTTGTGACCCAACAACCCACACAGAGTTGGCTGCTGCAGGACCAGCAGCTGAGACAGATGCCATCCATACTATGTCTGGGCTGGGAGATGCTGGGATAGGGAGACCCTGGGTGCAGAATCTATGAGGAGCCCTTGCTGTTTGCTCTTCCGTATTCTCCATAGTGCTGGCAGCAAGGGCCGCCATTTCCATCACATGAGGACACCACCAGGCTTCCTCTCTCCTGCGTCAGGCCTCCATCAATCCAGTCGGGATCTCTCCAAACCCATCTGGAGGCAGCACCTGCTGGAACACCCCTGGGATCAGACTGAGGGGTCTGTTAGGAGGACACCTGGGGGATGAGGAAAGGATAGAGTCTCCGAGGACAGCCTGACCGAGCAGAGGGGGCTTCCAGAATATGCAGCCTGCAGACGGTCAGGGGAACAGTGCTCGCAGCAAAGGGCCTGTGTTCTTGTGGTGTGTCTGCTGCGGCTCCTGGCAGGTTAACTTCCCGGCAGCCTTCTCCAGCGTGCCGGTGGGTAATTGGTTTCTGGGAGGTCAGCAGTGCCTCATGAAAAAGCCCATTTGAAAAAAAAATCAATCTGAAACATTAAAGTGGAAATAATTCCATGCTTAGCTACAGAAACTACAGAAACACATTTCATTGAGGAAAAGCTTTTAAAAATAATATAGACTTTCATTTCCTAATCCATAAAATGAGAGGGTTGGATGAGGTAGTTTTGAAGGTCATCTGTTTTCCTTCGTCTCGGTTGCTGGGAAGCTTAAAATTTTAGTGGCTACGGATTTTAAGGAGGAGATGGGGGTTTGGGTTTGTTTACACGTCCCCCTCGTGTTCTGTCTCATCCATCTTTTTAGTCTGTGTTAACGGCTTTGGTGTATATGGGCCTCTGTGTTTACAGCAAGCCACGGTCAACCCCTTTGGTCAGCATATATAACCAAGATCTTTCCCATCTCAAATACTTATGATTCTAATAATGACCATACTTGATTTTCCCACCTGAAAAGCAGAAGCAGTCCGTCCTGCAGTTCTCTGCTGCACCGGGGTGTTCTAAGGCACCAGGTGTCACCCCTTGCCATGACTGCCCCGAAGCCAACCTCCCACGCACACGCTCATCTCCGCCACCTTGTCTGAGGAGCAGTCACAGAATTTAGTCCCTGTGTCCACCTTTTCCATCAGCCACAAAGGCTTCTGGTACACCCAAGGCTGGCTCCCCTGGGGTCTATTCAGATCCCACCGGGAGACCCAGTCGGCTTGACATGGGCACACAGAAGGGAGACCCGGAGACCACCCAGCCCCTTTCCGAGAGATCTCTCTCCACTTTGGAGCCCATCTCCTGAGCGGTGTCGTCTGACTGAGCTTCCCTTTGTCTGGCCTGTTCCTCTTTCTGCGGCTGGGCTAGTTAAACCACCCGCCCCACTGACCTGACTCTTTTTGGGAACATTCTCCTTTAGTCCCAAGCCTGGAGTTTCTTTTGTTTCTTTTTCCTTTTGATTCTTTTTCTCTTTCATCGCATCCCTCTTCCCTTTGAGGAAGAGCTTACAGGCTATTTTCTATTGTGTTTTTAAACAGGAAATGACTGCTGTGCATCTTTTAAAGCTCATTGTAGGGGTCTAGGGGGAATGAAGTAAATCTGTGATTTAGCACACACACAAATCCTGGGCTGGCGGCTTTCAGGCTGGTTATCGGTGTTTGTGGCGTGTGGAGTTTGGAGGCTCCGTATCAATACCCTTTCTTCTTGAGACCTCCCTTCCTGACTGCAGTCGTGAGCTGGATGCACGGAGTCCCCAGCAAGATCCTAGCAGCTGAGTCTGTGTTGGCCTTGATAAACCAGCGATGGTGGCAGGGGCCCCAGATGAGTGGGAGAACCGCGGTGGCCAACACAGACAGGTGAGACTGGCTCATAAATTGTCATTTAATTTGAATAACAACTAATTAGAACATGACTGTTTAGCCATTAATGGAGGAGTAAACCGAGGCTCCTGCAAATTGGGTCTTCCCCAGGGTCCGGCTGGCAGTGGGCGGTGGAGCCAGGACTGCTACTCAGGTTTGCTTTCTTTTTACCTCACGTCATGCAAAGCGGTCTGCACGTATTTCCTCATTTAATCACAACAACAACCCTCTAAGATGGATAATAATATTCTCTATTTATAGATAAGAAAGCTGCAGCTCAGCAAAGCTAATTAAGTTGCTGGAGTTGGTGCTGTTATGATGTGGCAGAGGGCTGCTCTCTCTCTGGGGTCCACATTTGTTATTAGGCCACTGAGCAGCCAAAGCGGTCGGCCCCCAGGAGTGTGGCAGGCACTGTTGCTCACCTTGGCGGACAGCAGGCAGATCTGGCTTCAGCAGGCACGATTTCTCAAGCATTCTGTTCAGCTTCCATCTCTGTGCACTTACGCCCCAGGGAGCTTCCCCAACAGTTGCTAATCTTCCCGAGTGGCGCCTTTGCTCAGCTCACCCGTTTCCTCCAGCCCCACGTTTGCTGCTGTGCTGGGGCAGCCTCAGAGCTGGCAGTACACATGGCGGGAGCCGCAGCCCACTTATGTGTGAGGGATGCGCCAGGAGAGGGTGACAAAGGAGCAGTTTCCCATTTGGGAACAGGAGCAGGGGGCCTGGAGCCCTGCAACCACCTCCCCACAGGCGCGTCCAGCCCTGGCAACGGCACCAGCTGTCCTGGGACAGATCTGTTCACTCTGCTGCGTAAGAGCTGCTCACTGATTCTCAGCTGTCCCCACCTCCCTTGAGAAACTGGTAGCACCCTTGTCATAAAGGAAAATGCAGAGATGAAACTTACCAGGAAAAAACCCAAACCACCAAAACCAGAACTAAAACAAACCCAAACTTCTCCATAGCGAAAAGGCTTACTTCCTGGGATCTGTAACGCCTATGGTCCTGGGGCACTAGAATTACTATTTTAGGAAAAATCCCTTTCTTCTCACTCTGGCATTTACCCTGGAAACTGTGAAACTTTTCCTGGGGTTTATTCAATTCTTTTTCTTTTTTTTATTTTTATTTTTGAGACGGAGCCTCAAGCTGTCCCCCTGGGTAGAGTGCCATGGCATCACAGCTCACAGCAACCTCCAACTCCTGGGCTCAAGCGAGTCTCCTGCCTCCACCTCCCAAGTAGCTGGAACTACAGATGCCCGCCACAATGCCCGGCCATTTTTTGGTTGCAGCCATCATTGTTGTTTGGCGGGCCCAGGCTGGGGATTCAAACCCGCCACCTTAGGGTGGCTGGCACCTTAGCCGCTTGAGCCACAGGCACCGGGCCTACTCCATTTTTATACAAAAGCAATATTTATATATGTTACAGACTAAATGTTTATATTCCCCCAAGATCCTTATGTTGACATCTTGCTCCTCCACATGATGACATTAGGAGGCACAGATGTGTCTAAGTGAGGCTGGCTGCTGTGATAGAAAATCATAAACTGGGCAGGTTAAAGAACAAATAGGTATTTCTTATGAGTCCTCTGCTTGACTAGTCCCAGCCTTGGGCTGTCCTCTCTGTCCATGTTGAACACAGTTTAAACAACAATCCTGTTAAGTCAGTTTAGGGAATATCCTACCCCCTATCCTGTGTATCTTCTTAGTCTATCTTCACATGGGGAGGAGGGAGAAAGAAAGAAAGAAAGAAAGAGAGAGAGAAAAGATGCCATATACAAATTAGGAAGAGTGCTCTTACTACTAGGTAGTTAGGAATGGCTATCCTAGGAAGGGGGACAGACGGTGTCCCCAGGCCCCCATCTCTGTGCTGCCCACTTTGTCCCAAGTGATTGCTCACACCTGGAGAGGAGGGAGCACCTTACCAATCTACCAACAAGAACTTAACTGCCACTGCAAAAGGATATGGAGGATCGCAGCCTTAACTAATTATGACCTAGAACAGTCTTCAGACTAATTATGATGTCATTAGCTTAAATCTACACTGTGATTACACCCCCAGTGAGTTGTCAGAGATGTTCATGGGAGGTCCACATGCACAGTAAGACTCTGATTTCAAAGTGACCTCCAAATCGTAAAGGTAGGCCCAACTTAGGAGGTATGAAATAACTCCTGTCCTTACCTCTTGGCCATGCTCAAGGCTCTCTACCTGTTTGCCATGGCAATGGAGATGTATTCACTGTCTGTGGTGAATGTGTCTTGCTTCGTAAACTTTTTTACTCTGAAAGCCTCTCTTTCTTGTCCTCAGTAAACTGCGTTTCACACTTGCGTTACTTTGGGGTGTCTGGTCATTTTTCATCTTAGGGTACTCAAGAACTAAGGACTCAGGCAGCTGCTTGAAATCCTGACATTTTAGGATGTTGCCTTTAAACTTAATATTACCAGATACTGTATCTGCTAGAGACTTGCTCTTGAACTTCCCAACCTCCAGAACTTTGAAAAATAAATGTTTATTATTTAAGCCACCCAGTCTCTGTTATTCTGTTATAGCAGCCCAAACTTACAAAGACAATGTATATTGTTCTGAATTTTGCTTTTTTCTGTTAATAGTGTATCTTGAGGGAACACTGATCCCAGTTTTCTGTAGTGTAGGTGCCTGCATAAAAAAATGCCTATCTTGAGATCTTTCTGTAACAGTTGCAGAAAGTAGGATTCTTCTTTTATTCAATTTGATCATATGACTATTCTATAATTTATTGAATCTGTTTTCTATTGACATAATTAGTCATCAGAAGGAGGGTATCCTGTTCTAGATGTTTTTCAATGATTCCAGGGCTTGAGTTATTGGAAAGCTCTTTGAGTATTCTATTTGCTTGCATCTGTTTTCTCTACCACAGTCTCACTGACCTGCTTTCTTCACCTAACCCTTTAGTCTCCCTGTGTAGATGCTTGGAAGGCAACTTCAGAGTTGGCTGGATGTTGTCATCCCTACCTTTGTTTTAACCTCCTTTTTAAGGCTGTTTCATATCTACTATCCTCTGTTTGCCTGGTTATGTGCCTCTGTCATCTCAATTCCTAATCTCTGCTGTGCTGTGCCTTACCCCACCTCTATAGCAATTTTATCCTAGATTGAGCCCATTATAAGTCTATTCAAAAAGAAGCAGAGCCTGGTAAATTGACCAAATTAATCCCTCTTTATTAAGTGGAAATAAAGCAACATAGACATTTCAATGATAGAAATAAACAAAAAGAGAAGCAGGAAAATCAAAGCCAAAACCCAGGCCAATTACTGGTATTCAAAAATACCCTCAAGCTTCCAACTCCTCTACCAAGCCCTGCTCTGCTCCCAGGGTAAGGCCCCTTTAAATTCAACAAGGTGGCCCCAGGCCAAAGATATCCCATTGATCTAATTAACTCAGCTCGCTCATCTCTAATCTTCTAGTCTCACTTTTGTGTACACCACTGTTTTCTCTATTAAGGCTTTGCTCAGTTTCCTGGTATGGGTTTGAGATGACATTCTATCCTTTTAGAATAGAATATTTCTCCTCTCTCCCTGGCTTATTGGTTTCTAGTCTCTGGATTCCTGGAATTTTTATGACTATTGCTTTGCTTTAATGTCCCTGTAAACCATAGACCCTAGGCTTGGGTTCTCACTCCGGAGGGAACAATGCAGTACTACTTAAAGTCACTGCTGTCTTCTGATGACAGCCTGTGGATTCTGTTTTCCAGCTGCTGGGAGGCCAGTTTATGGCAGTCTCAGAATATACAGAATGTGGCAAAGTAAAAATGAGCGCTAAGAGGTGAAAAAAGCCAAAGGCATGGAAAAATTTAACAGATTAAAAGAGTTATGATAAAGAAATCTTTTAAAAAATTATGTTAGGGCAGCAGCGGTCAGTGTGCCAGAAACAGTGGTGGCTGCTGCTCCAGACACTGGTGGCGATGGCAGTGGCAGCAACCCCATGGCAGGCACAGAGATGTGGCCCCTGGTTGTGGTGCTTTTGCTGGCTTCAGCATCCTGTGGATCAGCTCAGCTACTAGTCAGAATAATCTGTAGAATATACCATGTGCAATGAGACTGTTGCCATCCCATGCTTTGTTATTAATATGGAGGCACTAAACACAAATGAAGTGTACATGAAGTGGAAATTTAAAGGAAGAGACATTTTCACCCTTGATGGACCTGACAACCATTCTACTCACGACTCAACTTTTAAGACTTCAAAAATCGACGTCTCAGAGTTACTGAAAGGAGATGCCACCTTGATGATGCATCGGAGCAACGCTGTGGCAGGAAGCGACACTTGTGAAGTAACAGTAATGAGCAGAGAAGGCAAAACAACCGTAGAAGTAAAATATTGTATTAGGTCATGGTTTTCTCCAAATGAAAGTATTCTCATTGTTATTTTCCCAGTTTTTGCTCCACTTCTGTTTTGCGGACAGTTTGGTATTAAAACGTTTCAATATAGATCCAGTCTTATGGACAAGAAAACCATTGGTTTACTTGTTGCTGGACTATTGGTCACCATAATCATCATTGTTGGAGACATTCTTTTCATCCCAGGTGAATATTCAATAAAGAATGCTACTGGACTTGGTTTAATGGTAACTTCTACAGGATTATTAATAATATTTAACTACTATGTGTTTAAAACAGATTTTAGGATTACCTCCTTCTCAATGCCCTACTGATTATTCAAGTGCTGGTCTATGTACCTGCTGGAGTTGGACTGAGTCTATGTATTTCAGCATGTAAACCAGGGTATGGCCATCTCCTGATTTCAGGTTTGGGTATCTTTGCTCTCATACAATTACTTGTGTTGGTTTATATGAAATTTGTGGCTTCCTATCAGAAGACCATACAACCTCCTAGAAATAACTGATATGAAATGATGGACTGTGATTTAGAAAGCAGTAAGAAGTGAAAGGAATACACTTGTGTTTAAGTACCATGGCCTTGATTTATCCTTGGGGAGAAGAAACCAAGAGAAGTAACCAAGAGAAGGTTGTCATTATGGGAGAAAAAAGTCCTTGACCCTCAAGTGATTGTTACAGTTAACTTTTTATTCAAAGCATCTGTCATTTAGTTAATAAAAGAATTATAATGTGTTGTGTGCCCCCCCTAAAGAATTATGTTAGGAGCAACATCCAGGCTTTATGTCAATCTTGCTGCAAGGGCAAAGGCCCTCAGAGGCTCATTCGAAGACTCACTGCCATTGAGACCATTTGCTAGGAAAAGAAAATGGTTATATAATCCTTGCTACTTATATTTTAAAAAATCTGATTCAGAGTTACTACACTTTTCACTGGAAATCAACTGGGTGTGGGAAGTGGAATTTCCTAGGACAAGTTTTTTTTTTTTTTTTTTTTTGAGACAGAGCCTCAAGCTGTCCCCCTGGGTAGAGTGCGTGGCATCATAGCTCACAGCAACCTCCAACTCCTGGTCTCAAGTGAGTCTTCTGCCTCAGCCTCCCAAGTAGCTGGGACCACAGGCATCTGCCACAACGCCTGGCTATTTGCAGCCATCATTGTTGTTTGGCGGGCCTGGGCTGGATTCAAACCTGCCACCTTAGGTGTATATGGCTGGCGCCTTAGCCACTTGAGCCACGGGTGCCGAGCCGAGTTTTTTTTTTTTTAAATAAACACTTTAAATATAAATTAATCATTTATATGTACTAGACACTGCCAAAAGACAAAATTATAATAAACATAGTTTAAAGACCTTAATTCACTTCTATTTGTGATTTTGGAATTCAGTAAACACCTCATTCTATAAAATAGAATAGAATTTTTTAATAAGCTGAGTAGGAGAGGCTGGTTTTATAGACAGAAAAGAGCCAAGGAAAGCAGAAATGAAAACAAAAAGTGATCATTTCGAAGTTACTTTTCTTGTAAAGTTTGAAGCAAAGGGACTTCTTTATCATGCCAGCTAAAATTGGCCTTTTTGGGGATTTTGTTATTATCTCTTTCTTTGAATTTCTTGGAGGATCAGATAAAGACTATGGTGGCTTGGTGGTGTGGAACTTGGGCATAAGTAACTCCATGATGGTTTGATCTGTTGAACCTAGTGCGTGAGCTCTACCCAAAACTATGGCCTCCCATATATTTTATTTAACAATTCCTCTCCCTTTTGTCATGTTCTCACCAAGGTGAGAGACTTAGGGCATCAGCACTGCTCTCAGTCATCATTTTGGTGTTTAATCTCAATACCTAGATTATGGTATTTTCATTACCATGCCTTTTGGGTGGTGAGTTTTATTCCTTCCAACTGGAGAGAGACCATTTAGCATTCAGCAGATGGTTGCATGTAGATATTTAAGACTTTTTGAGAGGATACAGTGCATCAGGGATACTACTGTATGACTATCAGAAGGATGATACCAAGAATTTGCATTATGATTTTTTAGCCAAGGACCCCAGGAATCAAGCCAACTAAAATCAAACAGATCAAAGAATTAGGCAGATTTCATATCTTTTAGTCAAGCAGCCTATTTGTTCTGTTCATCCACGTGCATTAGGAAGTGTCAGTAACTACAGATTCTTCACTGCTTAGCTACTAGGTTGCAATTCTATTCTCTAACATCCTCTGTCTGGGTCAGCTATGACAAATCCACCATTTTATCAAGTTACCCACATAGGCTACTGATTGTAAAATTCCAACTACAGCATTATTCTGTCTTGAGAAAAAGGTAGGTAAAAGCAAGGAAAAATTAAGAGGAGTAAGAGTCTGTGATTGAAAATCTTATTGCAATATCTTGGGAAAAGCTGTCCACAGCATGAAGTTGTCATTTTCTCATTCTGGTTTACAATTTGAATGCTTCTGGTTGTGGCATCAGACACTTTGAATGTCTCTGTGTAGCCCCCATACCAGGTATGAGACTTGTTCCTTGAAATTTATATTCAGTTGTACAGCTCCTACTTAATAAGACTTCAGAAACAGAGTAGTTCTTGTTCTTAACTGGAGAAATGTAGCCAGATATTGGAGGAAACTAGAAAAATTTAGGATATAGTGTAACCCACAGGTAGATAATAAAAACTTGAAAACAATAGATAGAGCTATAATCTAATAACAGGTGTACTATAGTTTGTCTTTTGAAGTGTAATTTTTATCTCTATAAAACCCTCACTTCTACCAAAGATAATCAAAGCAAGAGTGATCTGAGGCCCATCACATTTGGCCAGATAAGTATAGCAAAAATAATGATTAATTACATAGGTTCTTTTAAGTTTACACTGTTGTAACTTTTGATAATAAATCTCAGAGTGGACTTGTAAAAGTCTCTTAAGGCTAGGAAGCCAGACCATTATTTCTAATTGTATCCTATTATAAAGAGAACAGATTCTTACTGAACTTATGCAAATAACGATATTGCCATAAAAATAACATGCATGAATAGCTTCTAAATTCTGGGGGTGATCATATAAGAAGAAAAAGCAAATGTTTCAATTTTTCACAAGAGTGTATTTACCAAATCGCTATAAACTATTGATAGCTCAGAAGAAAAAAAATTCCTAGAAAACAAATTTAAGAACTAGCAAAGTTTCGGATAAAAAACTCAAAAAAGGTCTGGATGTGATGGCTCACCCCTGTAATCCCAGCATTCTGGAAGACTGAGGCAGGTGGATTGCTTGAGCTCAGGAGTTTGAGACCAGACTGAGCAAGAGGGAGACCCTTCTCTATATGAATAGAAAATTAGCTAGGCATTGTGGTGGGTACCTATAGTCCCTGCTACTCATGTGGCTGAGGTAAGAGGATCACTTGAGCCCAGGAGTTTGAAGTTGTTGTGAGCTACACTACTGCACTTAACCAGGGGTGGCAAAGTGAGACTCTGTCTCAAAAACAACAACAACAACAACAACAACAAAATCCCAGAAAAATCCATAATTTTTTCTTTAGCACTTTATTTAGTTTCATGTAATTAATTTTTGTTCAGCTTGATCTTGGTTAGGAATTTCATAAACCCATAAGTTTCTTTATTAGAGTTTTGGAAATTCTTATCCAGTCCAATAGTATGATCTTAAAGTCATTAGAAATCTGTACCACGTGCTTGTCAGAGTCCTTTCTACTCTTTGAATCTCTTTGAGGACATTAAAGATATAACATTTTAGGATTATCACTGCTTGCAAAATGTTTTTAAAAAAGCATTAGAGTAATCACAGTAGTTTCCCCTTATCCATGGTTTTGCTCTTTGGGATTCTAATTACAGGCAGTCAACCATGGTCAACAAATACATAAGTATAGTACAATAAAGTAATTTGAGAGAGAAAACACAGATTTATGTAACTTGTATTAATTATTAGAAATATTTTATTAGTTTTAGTTAATCTCTACTGTGTCTAATTTATAAATTAAACTTTACCATTGATATGTATGTATAGAGAAAATATACTATGTGTAGAGTTTGTTAATACCCATAGTTTCAGGCATCAACTTGGGGTCTTGGCACCTAACTCATTGTGATATCAAATATTGTTCATTCTACCTAACTATCTAACTGTGTTTTTTCATTCATTGACCATCTCCACTCTATCCCTTACTCCCTGCTTGCCTTCCCAATCTCTAGTAACCATAATTCTACTCTTTGTCTCCATGAGATCAGTCATTTTAATATTTAGCTCCTATATATAAGTGAGAACATGTGGATGTGTCCTTCTGTACTTGTCTTATTTCACTTAAGATAATGTTCTCCGGGCTCAGCACCTGTGGCTCAATCGGCTAAGGTGCCAGCCACGTACACCTAAGGTGGCGGGTTCGAATCCCCAGCCTGGGCCCGCCAAACAACAATGATGGCTGCAACCAAAAAAAAAAAAATGGCGGGGCGTTGTGGCGGGCGCCTGTGGTCCCAGCTACTTGGGAGGCAGAGGCAGGAGACTCGCTTGAGCCCAGGAGTTGGAGGTTGCTATGAGCTGTGATGCCATGGCACTCTGCCCAGGGGATAGCTTGAGGCTCCGTCTCAAAAAAAAAAAAAAAATTAAAATGAAGAGGCTCAGCACCCGTAGCTCAGTGAATAGGGTGCTAGCCACATAAACCCAGGCTGGCAGTATTGAGCCCAGCTCAGGCCTACTAAACAACAATGACAACTACAACCAAAAAATAGCCAGGTATTGTGGCAGGCACCTGTAGTCCCAGCTACTCAGGAGACTGAGGCAAGAGAATCACTTAAGCCCACTTTGCTGTGAGCTGTGATGTCACAGTGCCCTACTGAGGGAGACATAGTGAGAATCTGTCTCAAAAAACAAAAAGAAAGGAAAAAGGCTGCGCCTGTGGCTCAAAAGGGTAGGGTGCCAACCCCATATGCTGGAGGTGGCAGGTTCAAACCCAGCCCCAGCCAAAAAAAAAAAAAGAAGAAAAAAAAACCCAGATGGTTTAATACCAGAATTCTACAAAACCTTCTAAGTCGACCTCCTACTTATGTTACAGAACCTATTCCAATTTCTGCATATAGTAACATGTCATTTGCAAATAAAAATAAGTTTCCTTCAAAAAAGAGAAAATAATAGCACCTGTTGGGTGCAGTGGTCCACTGAGTTTCATTCTCTGAGGTGTTTTCAGGGAGGGGCTGTCAACTTGAAGTTTGGCCAAGGGGATTCCTGCTCTGCTCTGACAGTCGAGGCTCTGGGACAGGCCTGTGGGCCAGAGACAGTACTTAAGGCCTGGGCGGTGGTGCTGCAGGCCTGAGGGGAGATGCCAGATGCACTGGGATAGCCCACCAAACTCTGGTCATGGACAGGGCACCCCACAGATGTCACTGAAATGAGAAGCAATGCTCAACAATCTAAATGGACCTTCAGTCTGAAAAGAGGGGTGTGGGGTTTGGCAGACCCTCTAAACTGCTCTACAAAGCTGCAGGACCAGTCTGGCAGTGACCACACAAACCAGGAGGGCAGAGGCTGTGCCGGCAGCACAACAGACCACATCAAAGGGCTGGATGACCAGAGGGCTTTAGGGCCTCTGGGAAGCTGCACCCTGTGGGAATTACCTATATGACAAGCACAGAGGGACTGTGATCCCCACACCCTTCTTGCACCCCACTGAGGTGGGTGAGTGGCTTGCTATCCTCCCAGTGGGAAGGTCTCAAACACAGTCCTCTTCACACAGAGAACAGGACAGGGTCCAGACCAACAGAGTGGGCTGGGGGCAGTGGTTCATGCCTATAATCCTAGCTCTCTGGGAGGACAAGGTAGATGGATTACTTGAGCCTGATCAGGAAGTCGAGACCAGCCTGAGCAATACTGAGACCCTCTCTCTCCTAAAAATGAAAAACTAAGGGGAAAGGATCACTTGAGCCCAAGGATTGGAGGGTGCTGTGAGCTATGAGGACACCAGGACACTCTCCACATGGTGACAGAGTGAGACCCTATGTCAAAAGAAAAAGGAATATGGGGCGGCGCCTGTGCCTCAGTAAGTAGGATGCTGGCCCCATATACTGAGGGTGGAGGGTTCAAACCCTGCCTCAGCCAAACTGCAACAAAAAAATAGCTGGGCGTTGTGGTAGGTGCTAAGTCCCAACTACCTGGGAGGCTGAGGCAAGAGAATCCTTTTGAGAGAGGATACTTGAGAAGGGTGAGGTCTAGGATAACAGGTCTTTTCAAGGAGACTACAAGGATAAACATGTGGGGTCCTCTCCATGGTGACTCAGCTCTTGGGAATTTATAAACTTAACTTCCTAGAACTTGGAAATTTCCACATCTGTGAAATTCTGTAGTTATCTAGGGACTGGAATAGCATCTCCCACTTAATTAAAATTGGCCAATGAAAAGGTGCCTATAGGTTGAAACTTTTTGATTGCAGATAAAAAGGGGGAGCATGGTCATTTGGAATTCTTCTATGCTGTAAGCTCCTGGCCAGTCTTATAAACATGGTATTTGGATGCTCTTTCTCTCTGTTGGGCCTCATCTACCTGCAACATTTTGGTTCGCTGACTGGGAAGCGAGACCACCCAAGGGGAGAACAGGCTCAGATGCACCTGCTCCTCTGGACACCCACGTGGGGTGTCCTTCATGATCAGCCTGGGTGATATGAACCTCTGACTGCACCAGGGAGGCAGTTTAGCCTCCCTGTGTGGGCACCTTGACTGGGCAGAGAAAGGACCCCCTAAGTCGGTCTTCAAGGAGTCAAACACCAGGAGGAACTGGAATGCAGGAACAAGTACCTACATAGGGAGACGTCTAAGGGAAGGTACGATCAATCTGGGGTTCCCACCATCTGGGTGGAAGCAGAGGGTGTGATCAACCCCTGTGGTATTAGATCACTGGAAGGTCTGGTGAAAGGTGTTTGAGAGTATGTGGATGTGGTGTGACTGAGAGAACTCCAAGGGTGGGGTTGGACCTCCCTTCATAGGGCCTAGGGAAGTGTTGGTTTGCCTCCTATGACTGTGTGGCAGTTCCAGTCGGAAATAGAGGCTGCTCAGATTAAGAAATGGGTTGGAATTGTGTGAATGTGCTTGGAGATTGTCTGATCTGGGTAACAATAGGTGGGGTTTCACCCCCCCCCCACACACACACACAGACACTTTACAGGGTGAAACAATTGTATGAGTGGCTCCTTTTTCCCTGCTCCAACTCTGTCCCCTGGCTATTCTGAGAGAAATGAGAAGTTACAGGTTTTCTGCTTTCTGTCTCAGACATAGGTCTAGTCTTTGGTGACCATGTGGCCATGTGAGACTTAACGGGAAAATGAAAAGCCATCAGAAAGGATGACTGCTGTAGTTTTGTTCCTGAAATTTCTTCAGTGAATCCTTGGTCTGGAGGATTTGAAAACTGAGCCCACAGGCTATGGATCAGTGATAAAATGGAATTTTGTTGGATGGAAAGGCATGCAGAGAGAGTGGAGAGCACCAGAGCTACTGGCAAGGGGGAGGAGGACCACTTTAAAGGTCTCCTGAATAGGTCCTTTGCCTAAGAGTGAATAATTGGCCCTGAGAGATATTTTGGCCAGGACTTAGTAGATGGAAAAATACACTGAATGGGTGTTCTAGCAAATGAATGAACACAGCCCCTCATCTTGGCCAAGGTTATTAGGTCTTTGCTCCAGTTTTTGTCTGGGAAGGGGATTAGGGTATGTGCTCCCTACTCAAGGTGGAGCCATCCAAAATGTTCAGCCATCAAAGTGTTCTGCTTTGTTAATGACCTTGCTTGGGCTCAGAGCATATGGTCTGTAACATCTTTGTGCCTTGAGATGGGAGTCTGATGTCTGAGCTTTCCTGAGCCTGAAAAATGGGGGTTCCCTGCCCAGCCCTGAGGGAGAAAATTTTGTATCAATGTTATATCTCATAAAATGTTTCTCATTTATAAAATGTAATAATTTGGTTGTTTAAATTGTTGGGGAAACTGAGTCTTTGTCAAAGAAAAAGATTCTTGCCTTTTAAACCTAATTATCAGTTTGGCCAAGTGAATGGTTTACTTCATAGTGAACCATGATCCTGTTTATGGGAAGTGGGTTTTTGAGAGTAAGAGAAATTAGACAGAAAGGCAAATGGCATTATGTAAGGAAAGAATCTTGTGTGATAAATTTTGTCCTGAAACAGAATTGTTGTTTAAGAAAGTAAAAGGCAGGGCAAAAGTTAAAGAAAGTTTCCATTTGTTAATATCGTCCATTAAAATTTTTTTAAAAAGTAAAAGAAAGTTTAGAATGTTTGTAGATTGTGCAGGTTAAATGAAGTTCATAAAAGGGAATTTGTGAAGAAATTTACATGTGATCCAGTTGACTATGTATTGCCTTCAAAATCTTTTGGCTTGTAATCTTATTTGAACAAATGTATTAAGCCATTGATGTTTGACAAACCTTCCAAAATCAAAACTCTAAATTTGGGGCTTGGGGTCCATAGCACAAAGGTTGTGGTGCTGGTCACATGCACTGAAGCTGGCGCGTTCGAATCCAGCCAGGGCCAGGTAAACAATGACAACTGCAAAAAAAAAAAAAAAAAAAACCCTCTAAATTTAATCGTTTAAAAATATTAAGAAAACGGAAAACCGGACAAAGACAAATTATGCTTATTTAGTTTGTTTGAAAATGTATAGGAAACTTTGTGAAATATGAATGGGTGATTAATTTTGTGTGTATTATGGTTATATGTATGTTCCAATATTATAAAATATTGGTCTGTCTTAATGTATATTATCAGTGATAATTTTAATTCATCTAAAAAAAGTGTAAAAGTGTCTTTTGTAACTGGCTGAGTTCAAAGTTTGTCAAAAACAAATAAAAAAGAAATATATATATTTTTGAGACAGAGCCTCAAGCTGTCACCCTGGGTAGAGTGCTATGGCATCACAGCTCACAGCAACCTTCAACTCCTGGGATCTAGCAATTTTCTTGCCTCTGCCTCCCAAGTAGCTGGAACTACAGGTGCCCACCACAACACCCCGCTATTTTTTGGTTGCAGCCGTCATTGTTGTTTGGTGGGCCTGGTCTGGATTTGAACCCACCAGCTCAGGTGTATGTGGCTGGTGCCTTAGCTGCTTGAGCCACAGGCACCAAAAAAAGAAACATCAAGAATGGCTGACATTCTCTCAAATTCAAACTCCTAATGTCTAAAAGCAGACTTTTAGAACTTTTAAAATTTAACATGTCTATGAGTATTGCTAACCTAACTTCAAACAGAAAATAAATCATTTACATGGAACTGGGATAGTTTGTTATAGCTTTTTGTTCGAAATATTGTTGATTCTCTCTGTATTCTGTTTTCCAGAAGTCAAGAAAACCATTTTCTGTCTTTTGAGCTCTTCGTACCTTTTCAAGCAATGTATGTACTTATGAGCAGAATTGGAAACATGTATTTTTTTCCTCTCCCTGATTTCCCTGTAATTTGAAAGCCATTTGTAAGTATTCTCAATTTCTTTTCTTTTCTTTTTTTTTTTTTTGAGACAGAGCCTCAAGCTGTCACCCTGGATAGAGTGCTGTGGCATCACAGTTCACAGCAACCTCCAACTCCTGGGCTCAAGCGAGTCTCCTGCCTCAGCCTCCCAAGTAGCTGGGACCACAGGCACCTGCCACAATGCCTGGCTATTTTTTGGTTGCAGCCATGACTTTTCTTTGGCGGGGCCAGGCTGGATTCAAACCCACCACCTTAGGTGTATTTGGCTGGTGCCTTAGCCACTTGAGCCACAGGCATTGAGCCAGTATGTTTAATTTCTAACAATACAGTTATTTGCATAAGTTCAATAAGAATCTGTTTTGTTCTATACGACATGATGAAGCACTGTTTATTTTACCAAGGCTTTGGCTGGAATAGCATTTCCAGAGATGTCTAGACCGTGTTAAGGAATTAAGATTGACCTTATAAGGACAATAAAAAAATAAAAAAAGCCCTTTGGAAAACTAATCAGATACCCATCAATAACATTTCCTGATCTGTGATAAATAACGAAGGTCACTTTCTAACAAGCCTGGGAATCGAAATGTGCTTGGGGACCTCAAGAGAAGAGCAATTTACCCAATGCATACAGGTATCTATTGGCATAGATGAAACCTGAGCTCATAGAAGGCTTTCAAGTCTAACCTGAGATTCCATATAAAAGGTTCCAGCAAAGGGTGGTGCCTGTGGCTCAAAGGAGTAGGGTGTCAGCCGCATATGCAGGAGGTGGCAGGTTCAAACTCAGCCCCAGCCAAAAACTGCAAAAATAAATAAATAAAAATAAAAAGGCTCTAACAAAGATAATTCTAAAGTAAAGGAGAGCCTAGATGGCTAATAATTATTCTTGCTGCACTTTATACAAATAATCAGACACAGTAAACTGAAGGTACAGTTTATTTTGGCAACTGAGTTAGTTCTACTGTAATCTGTCTTTAGTGGAAAAAGAAATTGGAGAGAGAGAAATTTTAAAAGGAGAAAAGAGGCTGTGGCCCACCTATAGTAAATCCAAGCCTTGTCTATACTATCAACTTATAAAATGAGACATAACTGTTTTACTAAACTAATCTGTTAAATGGGACTGAGAAACTGACCAAAGAGTACACACTTATATGCGATAGTCATACATACTCTGAAGCCTTAAGACTCAAGAAAGGTGGCTCGGTGCCTGTGGCTCAGTCGGCTAAGGCGCCAGCCACGTACACCTAAGGTGGCAGGTTCGAATCCCCAGGCCGGGCCCGCCAAACAGCAATGATGGCTGCAACCAAAAAATGGCCAGGTGTTGTGGCGGGCGCCTGTGGTCCCAGCTACTTGGGAGGCGGAGGCAGGAGACTCGCTTGAGCCCAGGAGTTGGAGGTTGCTATGAGCTGTGATGCCATGGCACTCTACCTAGGGGGATAGC
>CAUYQV010082050.1:0-17196 GCA_963574575.1 Galagoides demidoff
ACTGCAACCAAAAGATGGCCGGGCGTTGTGGCGGGCGCCTGTGGTCCCAGCTATTAGGGAGGCAGAAGCAGGAGACTCGCTTAAGCCCAGGAGTTGGAGGTTGCTATGAGCTGTGATGCCATGGCACTCTACCCAGGGGGACAGCTTGCGGCTCTGTCTCAAAAAAAAAAAAAAAAAGAAAGAAATTGCTACTTATTTGGTTGCTTTGTAAGAAAAAAATGGAATTGCGGTCATTCTTCCAATAATCTATATTTGTGTCACCCCCTACAAGTTTACAAACTGTCACTGTTCTATTTTCATGCCTACACTCAGTAACTTTTTATTATGCCAGATCACAGTGTTATCTTTTAGAAGACATTTTAAATGGCAATTAAATATAGTAAGTATAGAGCCAACAATGCCTATAACTTAATGGAAGTGTGGAAGAGTTCATGCATGCATGTGCAAAAACAACTGAGTCACAACTGCTCCCTGGCTCACCATCACTCTAAGAAGCCATCTGATGCAATCAGCATTATAATTCCAGATTTTAAACATGAAAAAATAATCTTGTGTGGAAATTAATGAAATCCAGTATTTGTACAACACGACGACTTAAGTTTGTCATCACAGTTATAACCAGTGCAAGGAATCGTTCAGGTTCAGGCCCCACTAAGCTCCCCCTGGGGCTGTAGGGAACAATCCTTCTGTACATCTGTTAACCATTCGTGACACACTTCCCTGACTGCTCACTATCTGATATTATTTATCCTAATAGGAATGTGTCCCAACTGTCTTCCTGCTGCACGTGTTACGTACCCTATAATCTGCCTTAGCCAGTTTTGCATTATTAAACTCATATCCCTAAACACAACCTGCAAAAGTCTCAACACACCAAAGCCTTAATTTGTCCTCATCTGTCCTTGGCATGAAATAATTCTCCCCCTTTGATATGAAATCTTGACTACCAGAATCTAGCTGTGTTTCTACAAGCCAGGCACTTAACCTACTAAAGTTTCATTTTTTAAAGAGGAGACTCTGGAAGTTCCCTTTAAGCCAAAGTTTAAAAACTATGTCTTGTAGATTTCAGGTAAATGTGTGAATCGGCCAGGTAAAATGAAAGGGTAATATGGGGCCTGAAACAACTGGAAAGTATAAAACCTTTCTAAATACATTCTCATTCAGAGTTTCTTATACAGCTTGTTTCTTTCTTTTTCTTTAATATGTGGGTAGGTCAGATCCGGCAAAAAGGCTAAGAATTTGAAGCCCTACTTTAAGCTTTAAAACTTCTGTGATTCTAGGATTATCGGTCCTGTGTACTCCCAGTTCTGCATTTTTGCTTATTGCTGTCCATTGATTATCACCACCCTACCACCAGAACACACACACACACACACACACAAACACTCATCTTTGTGAACAGCCTGGAGTGCAACTAGTGCAACTAGAACATTTAATTAGCAGATAATAGCTAAGAAGCATTTCAGTAGAAATTTAGCTCTGAAATCAGATCACACATTGCAAATAAAAACTAGATGGTTTGAAGTTTTACCTACTACCTAGATAATATTGCTTCACATTCCTAAACTTCCATTTTCTTACCTTTAAAATGGAAATAATGCATAATCTAGATAACTGATAGGCTTCTTGGGAGGATTGAAGATCCCGATGATGACAATAGCAGTATTTATTCAATATTTACTATGTTCAGCTACATGCTTTACATACATTTATCCTTGAATAAAATCTCGTGACCTGGTGCAGTGGCTCACTCCTGTAATCCTAGCACTTTGGGAGACTTTTGTGGGAGGATAGCTTGAGATTAGGAGTTCTAGACCAGCTTGAGCAAGAGTGAGACCCTGTCTCTATAAGAAATAGACAAATTGGCTCAGTGCCTGTGGCTTAATCGGCTAAGGCGCCAGCCATGTACAACTAAGGTGGCGGGTTTGAATCCCCAGCCTGGGCCCGCCAAACAACAATGATGGCTGCAACCAAAAAATGGCTGGGGGTTGTGGCGGGCGCCTGTGGTCCCAGCTACTTGGGAGGCTGAGGCAGGAGACTCGCTTGAGCTCAGGAGTTGGAGGTTGCTATGAGCTGTGTTGCCATGGCACTCTACCCGGGGGATAGCTTGAGGCTCCGTCTCAAAAAAATAAATAAAGAGAAATAGACAAATTACCCTTTTCCTCAGTGCTACCTACAGAGGTGGCAGCCATTTCTTGCTCTGCATTGTGGCCGTCCTCAGAACCCTTGTGAAGCTGAAGATTGTCAAAAAGAGGACCAAGAAGTTTTCTGGGCACCAGTCAGATTGATATGTCAAAATTAAGCATAACTGGCAGAAACCCAGAAGTATTAACAGGGTTTGGAGAAGATCTTGATGCCCAACACTGGTTATGGGAGCAATAAGAAAACAAAGCATATGCTGCCAAGAAGTTCCTTGTCCACAACATGAAGGAGCTGAAAGTGCTGCTGATGCCAACATATCTCCCTGTGGGGAGACTGCTCACAGTGTTTCCTCCAAGAACCGCAAAGCCCTTGTGGATAGAGCAGCCCAGCTGGCCTTCAGAGTCACGAATCCCAATGGCAGTCTGTGCAGTGAAGAAAATGAATGGACAGCTTGTGTGCACATTTTGTTTGTAAATAAAACCATAAAAATTGCAAAAAAATTAGAAAAATTAGCCAGGTGGTATGTTGCATGCCTGTACTCCTAGCTACTTCCGACACTGAGGCAAGAGGATCACTTGGAGTTCAAGGTTGCAGTGAGCTATAATGATGCAATTGTACTCTAGCTCGGGTGACAGAGCAAGAATCCATCTCCAACAAAACAAAAGAAAAAAAAAACCTTGTGAGACAAATATAGATTGCCCTATTTTTTTTCGGATAAGAAAGCTAATGCTCAGAAAGGCTAATTTTACTGAAGTCACACAGCTGAGTGGTGGAAGAGGGATTTGGTTTCAGGCCTGTGCGAGTCTAGAAACCCCAGCATTTCATTGCTATCCTCCACTATATTAGTTTCCTACTGCAGCCATCACAAATTACTGCAAATTGAGTGGCTCAAAATGACATAAAGTCATTATCTTGCAGTTTGAAGGTCAGAAGTCTGAAATGGGTTTCACTGGGCTAAAATCCAAGTATGGATAGGGCTGTGCTACTTCTGGGACCTATCCAGGAGATCTATGGGAGAGTTCGTTTTCTTTCCTTATCCAGCTTCTAGAGACATTCCCCATTCTTCAAACTCTGCAAGGCCTGTTGACTCTTCCTCACGTGGTATCTATCATTCTGGTATACCCATACTGTCTGAATCTTAACTTCTCTGCCTCCATCTTCCACATGTAAGGACCTTTGTAATTACATTAGACTCACCTGAGTAATACAAACAAAATCTGTTTTAAAGGTCAACCAATTAGCAAGCTTAATTCGTCCTTGCCATGGAACTGTGAAAGTTGTCAGAGTCAAAACAGAGTCACTTGTGTTAAGAAACAAAAACAAAATGACCCTTGACAAGAAGAAAAGGCCATGAAGAGAAACCTTTATGTGTAAATGCCTGATAACAAAAGCTATCCCAAAAGACAGTTGCCAAAACTACAACCTTGCATAAAGGCCATCACAACCTGACACATAAAAAAAACTTCTCCAAGGACATCTGGCCAGAAACTGCCTTTCCAAATTGTGACTGGCATCAACTTTGTAGGCAAGGATGATTATCTAAAAACAATTGTGTAATCTTCCTCATTTTTTCTTTAAAGACCTTTGTCTTGCTTTACCTCCCTGCGTACACACACAGTTTACTATGGCACAAGTATTCCCATTGTGATGCCCTATGCTTATATAAATATCACTTTCTTTTAGGGTATCTCTCTCTGTTACTTTGACAAGTAACATGACATATTCATAGATTCTCAGAATGTCTATGGGAAGTGGACAT
This sequence comes from Galagoides demidoff, assembly GCA_963574575.1. Taxonomy (NCBI): domain Eukaryota; kingdom Metazoa; phylum Chordata; class Mammalia; order Primates; family Galagidae; genus Galagoides; species Galagoides demidoff. The sequence continues at coordinate 3,902 of CAUYQV010082050.1, forward strand.
CTTTGGAGAGCCATTATTCTGCCTACATCATCCATTGATTATATAGGATAGTCCAATATAGTATAATATTGGGTAGTATATATGGTCAATGGACATTTTTTTTTTTGTTTCTCTAATGCCTTTTCCTCCAAGTTTGGTTGCATTATCCTCACCTTTACCTCCTATAAGATATGTTTTTTCACCCCTTTTGCTGCTAGTGACCCCAGAAATCACACAGTTTTACCTATTATGGACACAACAGGGCACATGGTGAAAGCACATGGAGTGAGAATAAGATGGAGTCATTCAGGCTATGGCTGAGACAACACAGCTGGTCTGGTCAGTTTAGGTCCTATGTGACCTTCACCTTATGTCTCTCCCTTCTCGCTGTTTTGTAAATGCAGCTTTAACCTAGAAGTGTATATCTTGAGTAGTTTATGTCAATTGGTTTAGGAGATTAACTTTTGAATTGGAATGTTGTTTGGGAGCATGGGTTATGTCAATTACTATTTATTATGCATCATGAGTTATACTGATTATTGTTATTTAAGATAAGGGTTAACAGGATTTTTACTTTTTTTTTTATAGGCCTTATAACCCTTTATTCCAAATACTTCAGCACATATGTCCTTAAAACAAAGCTACCCTCTTTCATAACCACAGTATCATTATCATGTTCATAAAATTTTACAATTGATATATGCTATTATCTAATATACAGTCTACATTTAAATATCTTCATTTATCTCAATAATGTCCATTACAGCTGAATTCCCCCCCCCACCCTGACCCAAGATCTTAACAAGGTGTAATCCTTGTATTTGAATGTCATGTCTCTTTAGGTTCCTTTAATCCAGAAGAATGTCAATGTGGCTCTGTGCCTATGGCTCAAGCAGCTAAGGCTCCAGCCACGTACACCTGAGCTGGCAGGTTCGAATCCAGCCCAGGCCTGCCAAACAACAATGATGGCTGCAACCAAAAAGGATTTTTACTTTGAACTTGCACGTATAAAACTGTGATTCTGGAAATGGAAGAACAGAACAGTCTTGGAGAGGCTACTCTGACTCTTCTCCAGAAGTGCTGGCCTTCTGACAAAGTTTGGTGGACCTATGCCTGTCTCTGCATACTGGCTGACAGGGACAGGTGCTGGACCCTGTTTGTCCAGTAATAATGAGACAAAAATAGTAATGTTTCACCCGAGACCCAGTATTAGTCCAAGGAGTGGGAATATGACCCAAGCAGGTCAACTCACCATTCTCTAAGAATTGAAATAGAAGAGAACTTTCCTCTTTCCCCGTGGATCATGAGGTATAAGGCAATAACCCTGGAGATGCTAGTGGTGATATGTCCATATACACATATTCCTCTCCAACAGAGGGATAAGCTGAAGAGGAAGGAAACAACAGACAAGCATAGGGCCCTGCTGTTAGGTCAGAGGGAAGGTAAACAGGTGGCAGGGAAGCAGCTAAGGGCAGAGAGCAGGCACTGAATTGTACCTAGGAAGCAACATTGTGGCTAGGGACCCGGTCAGAACACATGATGAGTAGCCCCTGGTGACCACAAACTGACCTGGAGTTCATTACCACACAGTTAACATTGCAGATTTGGCTCCCCATGGATTCTTTGAGAAGATTTGGGGAAGAGGCCTGTGCAATAAGGAGTTGGTTATATAACTATAACCTGTCAATCACCTTAATGGTGGGAAATGACAGGTAATCCTGGGGTGGGGGGCAGGAGTCCAGGCCCAGAGGGAGACCTGTGTCACTCTTTGAGATGTAATCTTGCTGTACTTTTGCTCCACAATGAATGTATATATATGTTATTCTTTTGTGATGTAATCACTCTGTCATCATCGTCATCTAGGCCCCAGTGCTCATTTATTCCACACCCAGAGTTAAGAACCAGGGAATAGCTGCATTCCAGCCGGACCTAACTATACCACAAGTGAGTAGTGATTGGGCAGTTTTGCTATTCATATGTCACAATTTCTGCATCTGGCTGCACCCCTACATTTCAGAGGCAATATTTTTGTCTCGCCCCATGAGACATTTATTGTGCTAGTTTGCTTAGGCTAGCTTGAATTGGAATTACAGTTGTCCCTTGCATAACTCAGGTTTGAACTAAACAGGTGGGAGTTTTTTCAACCAAGTGCATATCTAAGACACAGTATCCCAGGATACAAAACCTATGTATAAAGAGGGCCAACTTCTCCTATGCTTTGATTGACAGGGCTGACCACAGGACTGTGCTGATTATGGTACACATGGAGATCCTGGAGTATATCAAGGGATGACTGCATACCACATCACATGAAAAACAAGCCCCAAGGCTCGGTGCCTGTGGCTCAATCGGCTAAGGCGCCAGCCACATACACCTAAGGTGGCGGGTTCGAATCCCCAGCCCAGGCCCGCCAACCAACAATGATGGCTGCAACCAAAAAAATGGCTGGGCATTGTGGTGGGCGCCTGTAGTCCCAGCTACTTGGGAGGCTGAGGCAGGAGACTCGCTTGAGCCCAGGAGTTGGAGGTTGCTGTGAGCTGTGATGCCATGGTACTCTGCCCAGGGGGATAGCTTGAGGATCTGTCTCAAAAAAAAAAAAAAAACAAGCCCCAAAATAAATGCTGAAGTCAAAGTTTTACTTGCTTCATATATGTCAAGTTTGTGTTCTCCATTACACTTTAACCATCATGAGATCAGAGTTCATGCCATAGTTTCAAGGTCGTCTTCCTATGCATATGACAGTACTAGGTTTATTGTAAGGACTCCAGAAATCTTTTCTTTTCTTTTCTTTTCTTTGTTTTTGGAGACAGAGTCTCACTTTGTTGCCCTTGGTTCAGTGCTGTGGCATCACAGCTCACAGCAACCTCATACTCTTGGGCTCAAGTGATTCTCTTGCCTCAGCCTCTTGAGTAGCTGGGATTACAGGAGCCTGCCACAAGGTGCAGATATTTTTTAGAGACAGAGTCTCACTCTTACTCAGGCTGTTCTTGAACCCCTGAGCACAAGCAATCTACCAGCCTCAGCCTCCCAGAGTGCTAGGATTACAGGCATGAGCCACTTTGCCCAGCCAGAAGTCCGTTCTGATTTATATGTTCTACTTATATGTCATAATATAAAAATAAATATAAATCAACCAAAAATCTACCCATATGGTTTTGTTTTTGAGGCAGAGTCTCACTGTCTTGCTCAGGTAGAGTGTCATGACATCATACCTCACAGCAACCTCAAACTCTTGGGCTCAAGCAATCTTGTTGTCTCAATTTTTCTATTTTTAGTAGAAATGGGGTCTTACTCTTGCTCAAGCCGGTCTTGAACTCCTGAGCTCAAGCAATGCACCCGCTTTGGCCTCCCAGATTGCTCAGATTACAGGCATGAGCCACCTTGCTTGGCTATATATAGATATATAACCATTTTTTTTTTGGCTCTGTTCATAAAAATCTAGATTTTCTAAGTGTGAACCTTGTGTATGTTCTCATCTCTTGTAAGATTGAGGTCTTAAAAATATGTGCTGCTGGAGCATAAAGAGCACAATAACAAGAGTAACAATTGGTAGAGATCTCCCTAACCACCACTAACATTCTACTTTTCCAAAATTAGATTGGTAGATTTTTGGAAAGGGGCACTCATGTTGAATAATAGGAAGTTTTTAAAGGAATGCATGAAAAATACAGCTAAATAACAAAAATAAGCTTTTACAAATATATGTATCTCTTTCCCTTTTTAAAGCATTTTTACAAGGTTAGGTGTGTGCCTGTGTATTCACTCCCAGCCACCATCAGGCATAAATCTGATGGTACCAAGAGCTAAAGAAAGGCCTGGTGTGGTGGCTCACACCTGTAATCCCAGCACTTAGGAGGCCGAGGTGGTAGATTGCCTGAACTCAGAGGTTTGAGACCAGCCTAAGCCAGAATGAGACTTTGTCTCTAAAAATAACTGGGTATTGTGGTGGGCGCCTGTAGTCTCAGTTACTTGGGAGGCAGAGGCAAGAGAATCACTTAAGCGCAGATGTTTGAGGTTGCTGTGAACTATGATGCCACAGCACTCTACTGAGGGAAACAGAGTGAGAATCTGTCTCAAAAAAAAAAAAAAAAGAGCTAAAGATAAAGATTTCCTGACAAATTGAACTAATGCCCTGACCAACTGGATGCACAGCAGTGTTCTATATTTTCTCAGACATCTACAGGAAATAAATTATCTGATTCATTCAGGGACTATATTCCCAAGCTAATTAAGTACATTTAACCAGGTCCAATAACCTTGAGTCAGAGGATTTTTCTTTTTTAGAATTTTTTTTCTTTGCCTAGATTCTGAGTACTATGTGTCAGAGACAATTTTAGGTGCTTAACATGTATTAACTAATGTAATTCTCCAACAGTCCTATGAATGGTGCTTTCAGTAAGCAGAATTCTAAAGCTGCCTCTCCCCAAAGATTTTCATCCTCTGATTATTCAAGGAAACACTCATTTAGGTACCACTCTGAAGGGACTTTGCAAATGTGATTAAAACTATGTACCTGTGTCTCAAGCTGCTAAGGCGTCAGCCACATACACCTAAGGTGCAGGGTTCAAATCCAGCCCCGCCGCCAAATAACAATGACAGCTAAAACCAAAAAATAGCTACTTGGGAGGCTGAGGCAGGAGACTCACTTGAGCCCAGGAGTTGGAGGTTGCTGTGAGCTGTGATGCTACAGCACTCTACCCAGGGGGACAGCTTGAGGCTTTGTCTCAAAAAAAAACAAAACAAACAACCCCCCCCCCCAAAAAAAAACTATGTACCTCAAGACAGGAAGGTTATCCTGGATAACTTATATCCTGGTTATACTTGCATATGCCTTGATCTAATGATCATTTGAATCCTTATAAACAGAGAACTTTCCCAGGCTAAAGTCAGAGTGACATGGCACAAGAAGGCAAAGGAGAGGTGAGGAGAAGGGTTTAGAGTAATTCAAAGTGTGAGAACTTAACCTGTCATTGATGGCTTTAAAGACGGAGGGAGGGAGCTGCAGCCGAGAAGTGCTAATGGCCTTTAGAAGCTGAGACTCCCCCAAAGCCAGAAGGAAAATGAAGACTACACAGAACTTAGTTCTGCCAACCTGGATGAACCTGAAAGCAGATTCTCTCCCTAGAACTTTCAGTGAGGAACATGGCTCTGCCAACACTTCACCAGTGCAGTTCCAGGTTAGAGGAGACTAAAGAATTATGACCACTGAGATCCTTGATTAGATTCTAGCTGTGGATGGGGTAAGGAATAATTTTTAAAAATTATAATTTTTAAAAATATTGCTGTAATTGGGGAAATTTTAATTGAACCTGTTAGGTAATACTATCTTGCCAAAGTCAAATTTCCTGAGTATGAAGTTGTACTGGGTTATTTAAAAGAATGCCTTGTTCTTAGGAGATACATATTCAAGTATTTGGGGGTGAAGTATAATTAGTATGTATGTAAACACAAATAAAGCAAATATATATATTTAATATATATAAAATATGTAATACAAATATGTAAACTGTGAATCTAGATGAAGGGTATATGGATGTCAATTTAACTTTTTACAATGTTTCCGAAAATTTTTTCTAGTTTTTCAAAATCAAAAGCGAGCTGCAAAAAAAATCACCCTGGCTACTCCGTGTAGAATAGATGTAACGTGAATAGAAGCGAGGTGGGAACACCAGATGGGAAGGTATGGCTGCAGTTAGGCTGGGGTGCTGGTGTAGGACAGCGACAGCGGGGATCCAGAAACGCAATCTTCCCGCTCACAGCTAGGCCAGTGAAGTAAAACCAAGCGACGGAATCTCATCCTGTAACTTTGTTGCCACAGGAATCTCCCTCGCAGGTCGAAGTTCCAAGGGGAGTTGGAGGGGCTTTCAAATTTATTTAGCATCCGCCACTCGCGCAGAACCAAGCTTGCGCTGGTGAGGATGCGGGCTCCAGACTGGAAGAGCGCACGTCTGCGGCTGTACAAGCAGGAGGGGAATCCTACATTTAAATAGTACTTCCTTCACCAAAGCAGCTCCCAAGCTGCTTTCTCCTACACTACCTTTCGCGTTGCTCAGCAACTGCTTAAAACCGATGCTCAATTGAGTCGAAAGGTGGGTTACGCCAGACGCTTGCGTCTGCCCCTCCCCCGCACGTCCGCGGCGTGCGCCAGGCCGCCAGGGGCAGGAAGCGGAAGCGGAAGTGTTGACCAGGGGGCGTGTCCGCCCGAGTCCGCTGGCCCAGCTCTGGACGTTTGCCATGGAGGGGTCTGGCGAGCCACTGCTGGATGCTAAGTCTCAGGTAAGTCCTAGTTTGGAAGAAGAAGGGGTAGCGGTGCTCTGGAGCAAGAAAGGTCTTTCCCTAAACGGTGTTTTCTGTTTCGGTTTCAGGTGACCAACCAGGTGAGTGAGCGGCCGCCCCGCCCTGTTCTCAGCCGGCCTCCGCGGGGCAAAGAATGGGCGAACGCGCGGGGCCCGCCTCCCGCAGCGCGGGCACGGTGCCACTGACAGCCTTCCCCAGCTCTCCCCCGCCCCAGCCCCACGTCCTAGCCCTGTGTCCATGAGCCAGTGACCTTGAGCCATCTTCTCTGCATGCTCCTTCCTTTTTGCACCTGAGCTGGTGTAGCTACTACCTTTGTAATTAAAGCTTCCTCACCCCAGGCCAAAGAGTACAGACCAAGTATTGTTCTTTTTTGATTAGCCAATATTTATTCGAACACAGTATTTTAGAATGTGACGGATGTAAAAGAAATCAGTGTTTACAAAGGTAGTACCACATTTTTTTAGTCTTCAAGAAAGTTATTTTGAAACTGGAGTATAACTTTTCAAGAGTTTCTTCTAGAAATAAGAATTTGACTTTTGAAAATATGACTTAGTCCTCTTTGTTTCAAGTGTTCCTGTGCTGTTTTAGTTAATAAGCTGTTTGTTAACAAGTTATTTTTAGACAAATAACTTACAACACGTTTCTCAGAAGAAGAGTAAGAAAACTAGAATATTTTAGGTTAGAAGGCCCTAAAGATAGAGCCGAGAGAAGAAATAATTATCATACAAGGGCTGAGAGATGCAGTCATTGACTGGTTTTCGTGCAAATGATTCTGCTGTTGCTTTTGAGGATTCCTGGGATGTAGGAGAACTCAGATGGTAATCAGTCCTCTGCCTGACTTCCCTCAGAGTTACATGAATCAGGGCTGTTTGATTCACTCTCTCATAAATCATTTTATCCATTCACCTACATAAAATCATGTGTTTTAGTAGGACAGCCTGAAACTGAATTATAGGAGTTTTAAAATTGAACTTTTTTTTTAAAGCTTAAAACAACACGAGTTTATCTTTTATTGTTTTGAGGTCAGACATCCAAAATTGGTCTTATGGGGCTAAAATCAGGGTGTGGGCAGGGCTGTGTTTCTTCTGGATGCTGTAGGGACAAATCTTTTCCTGCTCCTAGAGGCTGCCTGTATAGCTTGTGGCTTCTACATTTCAATCTCTGCTTCTGTTTTCACGTTGTTGTCTCTGACTCTGACACTCCTGTCTCCCTCTTATAAGGACCCTTTGATTACATTTGCCCACCTGGATAATCCAGGCAAATCTCCCTATCTCAAAATCATTAATTTTGTTCACATCTACAAAATTCTGAAGGTAACATATCAGTGGTCCTCAACTCTTTTGGCACCAGAAACTGGTTTCAAAGAGGAGTGGCTGTAGATAGGGCTGAATGAAGCTTTGCTTGCTGGCCAACCCCTGCAACCTCCTACTCTTCCACCTGATTCCTCATTGGCAGCAGAGTGACCCTTTATGGCATTAGGGATCAGTTTCAAGGAAAACAGTTTTTCCAGGGGGCATGGGAGTAGGCTGGAACATGAGGTGGAGCTCAGGCAGTGATGTTGCCCAATGCCTAACAGGCTAGGGACTGAAACTGCAGTTCCTGGAGGTTAGGGACCCCAGCAACATAGTCACAGGTTTTAAGGATTAGGGCTTGGGTGTATTTGGGCAAACATTATTCAGCTTGCTACACATTCCCTCCATGCAGTCATTTATAGATCATAGGATTGTTTACATAGGAAAAGCCAAGAGTTAATATAGAGATTAGACCAGCAATTCAGTTATTTTTCTATAGTTATGATACATAGAGTTGGAAAATATAATTTTAAAGGAGAATGTCATAACATTGAAAAATAAACCTTGTAATAAATTCAACAAAAGATATTTAAAGTCTTAATGAAGAAAATTTATTAAAAAGTGGTAGACACCTAGTTTCTGGTCCACCATGTAAGGATCTTGGAAATCAGCTCTGTCCTAACAAGTAAAAACTGAACAAACTGAAAAACTAGCAACTCTTATTGGATCTATCAGCGTTAAGGTCACAGGGCAAACTACTATCCCAAAAATTGGTGAGACAGACTTGGCAATTACAGAGAATCATAACCTAGCAGAGCAGAAAACCCACAAATAATGCCTAAACTATAATTGACAAATTATTGAGGTCAGGCATGTTGGCTCAGGCCTGTAATCCTAGTACTCTGGGAGGCCAAGGCAGGTGGATTGCTTGAACTCAGGAGTTTGAGACCACCCCTGTGTCTACTAAAAGTAGAAAAACAAAAAAAGAGAACTAGCCAGTCATAGTGGCAGGTGCCTTTAGTCCCAGTGACTCAGGAGGCTGAGACAAGAAGATCTCTTGAGCCCAAAGAGTTTGAGGTTACCGTGAGTTATGATGATGCCACAGCACTACCCAGGGTGACAGAGTGACTAAAAAAAAAAAATTGCTAGAGGCTTCATGTGAACAAGCCTCACAGTTAAAAATTCTAGAAGGACCTCCACACTTTTTTGAGTTTTACCTCCCAGAACTTATTACTTGAACATTTGTATTCATAATTCATGATACATTTTTTAAAATAGCATACTGGTGTACAGCATGTGTACTCCAGAATATTCTAGAGGGAAAAAATCTAAACTGAGCTAAAGTCATTATGTTACACATAGTCCTTGATTTATGATGGTTCAACTTAAGATCTTCAACCTTACAATGGTACAAAGCAGTATGTGTTCAGTGGAAAGCAATAATGATGTTGGCGGCAGCAGCAACAGGCCACAACTCCAGGTCACTCAGGCAGTCATGAGGGTGAACAATACTCAGTGTACTGTGTTGCCAGATGATTTTGCCTGACTGTAGGCTAATGCAAATTCAGCATGTTTGAGGTAGGGTAGGTATATTGCGTTTTCAACTTAAGGGCATTTTCACCTTACAGTGAATGTGTTTATTGGGATGTAACCCTATCATAAGTTGAGGAGCATTTGTATAGGCTTTTTGAATGTACCAGACATACCCTAATATTTAGGGCTCTCTTCGTTTAAACATTTATTTCTCACTTATAGGTAAATTTGCAGGGTTAATTGGGACCATGCCTCCATTAAGAGGTCAGAAAAATGGCAAGCCTGTAATTAAAAGCAGTGTTGTTACTAATACTGTTACTAATAACAAAACTGCTAATATCACAGCCACAATTTGTTGATTATTTACTATGTGCTGGTCACCACCCCAGGCACCTTACATGTGCTATGTTGTCTGTCCTTGAAAAGAACACAGAATTTCAGTAGTTAAAATAGGTCCTGAAATAAAAATTTTAATGGAAGGTAAGTATACTTCCTTTTTTTTTTTTTTGCACTAAGTGTTAATACATGTATAAGAAGGGGTTGGGAAAATGTTAATGAGAGTAAAGTCTTTGAGAAATTTGGAGGCTGACGTTGCATTCAGGAATTAACTAAGTTGTGTTCTATATAAGGAAGAGCCAGTCATATAATTTTGGAACTTAGATTCTTTTTCAAAAATTCTTTTTGTCAAGGTTCATCTGTTCAAACTCAGCTCTGCTCTCTTAATGGTTATTGATGTTAGTCATGGCCATTAACAGTTCTCTAAATACAGTTATAGTTTACATTTTTTCATTTCAGTCAATAGTAATGTTTGAGTACTAAACTTTTTCTAAGGGGTCTTTGCACTAACATAATGTCATAACTCCATGGGATGAATATGGTTCTCTTCACCTTTCCTTTCTTCTCATCAAATCTTGAATATTCCTTTCTCGCCTTCTGTTAATGACCTTGCTTATATAACTGTGAAACTAAAAGCAACCAGAAAAGAAGTTGCTCATCTTCCCATCACCACATAGAATGTCGTGCCTGCCTTCACACTGTGCCTTACATTCTGTGTTTATGGATGCATCGTTGGCAGGTCCATGTAAGGCCAACCCCTCTACTTGAAAATCCCATTCTCACCAACAGAGAAACTATAATTATTGCTTTTCTTCTCCATAATTTACATTTTTCTCTATGCTAAATCACTACCAAATATGTGCTAGTGACATTTGGGGAAAAAAAATACTTCTTTTTGCTCTCATCTACCTTCAGCTACTCTCCTGTACCTGTTTTTCTTTATAGCAGAACTTTACAGAGACATCTGTACTGACAGTTTCTACTTCTCCACCTCCAGCCCATTCTGCCAAGGTTTTATACCCCACTCATCAAGGTCACCATTAATCCCTACGTTACCGGGTCTAGTGGGCAATTTTCAGTCTTCATCGCATTTGACCTCTCACACTTGATTACTTTCTCCTCCAAACACTTTTCTTCATTTCTCCTCTAGGAGTCACTCATGGTTTTTCTCCCACCTCCCTGGTCTTCTGGAGGCTGCTTTGCTAGATCATCTTCATAGTATCTGTTGGAGAATTTCGGGTACATTCCTCAGAGCTCTTTTCCCGGTCACTTCCTAAGTGTTTTCATCCTCTTTAACAGCTCTAAATACCATCTACATGCTCATGATCCAAAATGTACATATCTAGCCCCAGTGTCTCCCCTGAATACCTGGCTTATTATCCAATTGCTTATTTGCCATCTTGACTTAGAAGTCAGGTATTTCAAACTTAAAATGTTTCCCACCCACCCCCCCCACAACAATCACACATACACACTGGCTTTCCCAATGTTCCTCATCTCAGTAAATGGACCTACCATTTATCTAGGTGCTGAGGCTTTAGAGTTAATGTTGGAACTTAGAACAACTGATTTTCTCACATTTTGTGTACAGTCTGTGAGCATACTGTTTTCTCTACTTTAAAAAATATATCCTTAATTTATCTCCCCATGCTATCACTTGGGGCCAACCCCCCCCATACTCTTTCCTTGAATGGGCCATAGTAGCCTCCCAAATGGGTCTCCCTGCTTTGTCTCTTAAACTTAATGCCTCACCCAACAGCCTAGGTGAGCTTTTCACAATCTGAAGGATTCCTGTCACACTAGGAAAAAGTCTTAGGTATTTACTTGGCCTACAGGACTTTTCAAAACCAGATTCCTCATCTCTTAGCACTCTTCCTATCGTGCTCTTCCAGCCACATGTTCTCTGAACACGCCATGCATACTTCTCTCTCTGTCCAAAATGCTCTTTTCTGCAGATATCCAGTGGCCTTTTCCTTTACTTTATTGGGGTTTCTTTCTACTCAAAAGCTACCTCTTCAAAAAAGTTTTTCCTAGGCTTTATTTAAATGGCCTTCCTGATCACTCTGTCACATTACACTTCATTTTTCACACTGTTTTTTTTTTTTTTTTTTTTTGAGACAGAGTCTCTGACTAAAGTGCCTTGACATTATAGCCCACAGCAGCCCCTGGACTCAAGCAATCCTCTTGTTATTGCTCAGGCTGATCGCGAATTCCTGTGCTCAAGCAATCCACCCAATCTCAGCCTCTGAGACTACAGAGATTACAGGTGTATGTCACCATGCCTGGCCCATTTTTCACACTTTTAATAATCATTACAGTTTCATTCATATTTGTTTATTGTCTGTCTTCCCTATTAGCATGTAAAATTCTTAAGTACAAGTGCTTAATGTAGTATTACTTAGTAAATACTAAATAACAGGTCCTGGCTGGGTGCAGTGGTTTAAGCCTATAGTCCCAGCACTCTGGGAGGCTGAGGCAAGTGGATTGCCTGAGCTCAGGACTTCCAGACCAGCCTGGACAAAAGCAAGACCCTGTCTCCACTAAAAATAGAAAAAACAGGCCAGGTGCGGTGGCTCAGGCCTGTAATCATAGCACTCTAGGAGGCTGAGGTGACTGGATTGCTGAGGTCATAGGTTGGAGAACAGCCTCAGCCAGAATAAGATGCTATCTCTAAAAATAGCTGGGTGTTGTGGCAGGCACCTGTAGTCCCAGCTACTTGGGAGGCTGCAGCAAGAAGAATTGCTTGAGCCCAAAAGTTTAAGGTTGCTGTGAGCTATGACAGAAAAAAGTGCAAAAGAACAAAATTAGAACAGAGATCACACCACTATGGAGAAAAAGTGAGACTGTCTCAAATAATTAATAAATAAAATAGAGCAAACTAGTTGGGCGTTGTGGCAGGTGTCTGTAGTCCCAGCTATTTGGGGGTATGGATGTGAGGTAAGAGGATTGTTGGAGCTGAGGAGTTTGAGGTTGTGGTGAGCTATGATGCCATGGCACCCTACTAAGGGCAACAGTGACTTACCGTTTCAAAAAAAAAAAAAAAAAAAAAAGGCTCGGCGCCTGTGGCTCAAGTGGCTAAGGCGCCAGCCACATACACCTAGGGTGGCGGCTTCAAATCCCCAGCCTGGGCTTGCCAAACAACAATGACGGCTGCAACCAAGAAATGGCCGGGCGTTGTGGCGGGTGCCTGTGGTCCTGGCTACTTGGGAGGCGGAGGCAGGAGACTCGCTTGAGCCCAGGAGTTGGAGGTTGCTGTGAGCTGTGATGCCACAGCACTCTACCAAGGGGGATAGCTTAAGGCTCTGTCTCAAAAAAAAAAAAAAAAAGGCAAAAAATCTGAATAACAGATCCTCTCTCTTACTCAAAACATACATGAATTAGGGATTTTTTTTATATACCATTTTTATAGTAATGTTTTTTATATAACTAATAATGTAAGCCTTCATATCAATTTTTTAGTGTTACTGCTAAGGCTAATTTCTTTGTTTACCTTTTTAATCTAAATTTGCTTTCTGATTATTTTTCTTTATATTACTTTTACTTCTGGGTTTTTCTTGTTTTTGTTTTTTTTTTTGAGACAAGAGTCTCACTACATTGCCCTTGGTGGAGTACCATGTTGTCACAGCTCACAGCAACCTCAAACTCTTGGGCTTAAGCGATTCTCTTGCCTTAGCTTCCTAAGTAGCTGGGACTACAGGAACCCACCACAACACCCAGGAGAAGGAAGGCAGTCATCAAACTGGGTCTGAGGAATCTTGATTTGGAAGATACAAAGTATTATAGGTTTTTGTTAATGACCCTGTTCAAGTAAATGCCTTGAAGTTCAGAGCCCTAAACAACCATTACCTATGGGTCTGA
>CAUYQV010082056.1:0-15462 GCA_963574575.1 Galagoides demidoff
CCTTCCCCACCCCCTCCCCATATTCTTGGGCTAGAATTAAGTTGTATCTTTCGTTTGAGAGCTATAGATTAGTTTCATAAAAGGGCTGTGTACATTGGATACTTTTTCTTCCATTCCTGAGATACTTTGCTAAGAAGAACAGACTTTACCTCCTTCATGTTTACATGGATGGAACTGGAAAATATTCTTCTTAGCAAATAACTTTTTAACAATGGGTTTAAGATGCGACCTGTTTATGTGTGTGCTGTGTATGTGCATGGTGTGTTCAGGTGTTCTTGAAGTTCTAAAGATTGTGGTAGAACAACATGTCCCTTTTCTGTAGCTGTATTTTGGTCATATATGTATATATTTACTTCTTTGCTTTCTATGTATATATTTATGCATACATTCTATGTTTCTGTAATAGAATTTTATGCACCTTAAGGATACACTTACATGTTAAAACAGAAGCTGTCACATGTCGTGTTTTCTAAAGCGCTCTACCTATTGTAGACTGATGATGCTTTGTTCTATCTTTAATTAGGATATCTAACAGGGCTGCTAGTTAGGGTTTTTGTTTTATTCTTATGCTTTTCTTTGTTTGCTGGTTCTGTATAGATAGAACAAATTCTGAGCTAAATTTTGTTTGGTTAAATTATTTTTTTTTTAATAGCTGTTTTTGTTTCCTTTCTTTGAAAAGATTCACCCTTATCCTTGGGATGAGGGTTTGTTCACTTCATAGTTTGAATCATGCTAGAATTATGTAGCAATGCAGAAATGTGTATAAATAGAAAAATGTAGTATACAGTGTTTCACACACAAATGTTAAAAGTTTAATTTTTTAACATAACTAAAATTGGTTTTATGTATACTAATGATACTCTAGATGTATTTTAAAACATTTCAATTAATGAATTTGTACTAGACATATTTTGATAGGCTTGATTTGGAATATTTTCTTTCATTAGTGGTCAAGTGGGTTCTAGAAGTCCTTCTATGATAAGTAATGATTCTGAAACCTTAGAAGAGTGTATGGTGTGCTCAGACATGAAGAGAGATACTCTTTTTGGCCCATGTGGACATATTGCTACCTGTTCTTTATGTTCTCCACGGGTCAAGAAGTGCCTCATCTGTAAAGAACAAGTTCAATCCAGGACAAAGGTAATATACTTTTAATATGATGTTTTACTATTCTATGAAATTCTTAAAGATAATTAATGGTAAATAAGATTATATGATGTCATGGGTTAGTTTAATATTGTTCTTCTAACCAATAACTAAAATATAAGATTATATAACATATATTTATTAAGAGATCAGTTCTGAGTTTATTGCTGGTTTACAGTCTTATTACATTCTTATTTGCCAAGTCCATTATTACCTGAATTTCATTCTATACTAGTTTTCTTCTAAGAGTTTTTTTTAACCCTTACATGTTTTTTCTTCTTTATATCTAAAGCGTAGTAGTTAGTTAAAAATAAAAGTTATCTACTGTTATGCTTTCAAAGCCCCCTATAGCCGAAAGATGAAGAGGTATTTTTAATTCTACTTTTTATAATCGTTAATTGTATATCATACTGTTTGTCCTGTTTTGTATGCATTTTTGTAAAAGACTAGTTCATTTTGGGGGATAAATGTCACACATTCTAGATTTGTTTGATTGTTTTAGTGTGTTATTATTTAACTTCTCTATCCTTGGTGTTTCCTGTAAACTGGAAATTTGATGTAATGGTTTGATTAGGGTCAGCTTAACAGTTTTTGAAAAGAAAACTTCATAGATGATGCTTTGCCTTTCATATATGTCTTGGCCTACTGGAACTAAGTGATAACCAAATTTTATATCCATTCTTATGAACTTTTTATCTTTCCTGACTCCTTATGCTTTTTGAGAACTATTATTCTTTTCTGGGTTTTTGGTTTTATTCTTTCCCCCTGTATCTTACTGCTTTATTATAGCTGTACCACTTTAGGCATTTTGGTTTGCTAAAATAATTGATTTTTTTTGTTTTTTGTTTTTCCATGATATTTGTGTGTGTGTGTGTATACGTAAAGTGAGATTTGCGTCTCTTTCAAGTGTTTCTCTCAGGTGAATGGTTTTTTTTTTTTTTTGGAGACAGAGCCTCAAGCTGTCCCCCCTGGGTAGAGTGCTGTGGTATCACAGCTCATAGCAACCTCCCACTCCTGGGCTCAAGCAAGTCTCCTGCCTCAGCCTCCCAAGTAGCTGGGACCACAGGCACCTGCTACAACGCCTGGCTATTTTTTGGTTGCAGCTGTCATTGTTGTTTGGCGGGCTGGGGCTGGATTTGAACCCACCACCTTAGGTGTATGTGGCTGGCGCCTTAGCCACTTGAGCCACAGGCGCTGAGCCAAGGTGAATAGTTTTTAAACCAGAGTGATATATTGGGTTTGACGTATAAACTTATGAAGTATGTACTTTTTCTATTCCATTTTTATTCTCTTCATTTTTCTGTTGGCATTTCATAAGCTATTTATTGACCATCAATAATTAGGACAGAGCTGGTACTAATTCTCATAATAAATTAGTTGGCAGTGACCTAAAAGGTGTCATCTTGCCAGTCCTTTTTATATTTTTGACTTTCTAAGCCTGGATGGTTTTTATGATTCAAATATGTGTATCTTTCATAAAAGTTTTGGATAGAAAAAAGTACAAGGCAATTATTTTTGATAGGAGATTCTGTTAGTAGCTTTGTAACTACGTCATTTATAAAGGTATAAGGAGGGTGAGCTAACAGCACTTACTGGTTTTCTTTTTTGTTGTTTGTTTGTTTTTTTGAGACAGAGTCTCACTATGCTGCCCTGGGTAGAGTGCTGTGGCATCACAGCTTACAGCAACCCCAAACTCTTGGGCTTAAGCGATTCTCTTGCCTCAGCCTCTCAAGTAGCTGGGACTACAGGCACCCACCACAATGCCTGGCTGTTCTTTTTTGTTGCAGTTGCCATTGTTTAGCTGGCCTGGGCCAGGTTTGAACCTACCAGCCTCGGTGTATGTGGCCGACACCGAAACCACTATGCTACGGACGCCAAGCCTAACAGAATTTATTGTATGTCAGGCACTGTGTTGACAGTAGTCAATTAATGTGGATTATTCTACTTTGTATTTATAATTTTCTTCAGGTACCTGCTTGCAGTAA
Source organism: Galagoides demidoff (assembly GCA_963574575.1). Classification (NCBI taxonomy): domain Eukaryota; kingdom Metazoa; phylum Chordata; class Mammalia; order Primates; family Galagidae; genus Galagoides; species Galagoides demidoff. Next base: position 3,132 of record CAUYQV010082056.1, read on the forward strand.
AGTGATAATTTGGGAAAAAATATGAATAAAAATTTTAGTCATTCTCTTGTTTTTAGATTGGTCTGTATATTTCTGCTTTTGTGCTTGAAACTCTTCATTAAATTAAGTCCTGTTTCAGCAAAACAGTATTGAGCGCCTATTTTCTAGTAAAGTGAAAGATGTATATAATTACCTGCTAAAATTTGTAATCTATTGAAAAACTGTGACTCAGTTTAAAAGCTGCTTTGCTATGTAGCATAGTATAGGTGCTTTATGAAAGGTGTAAATGAAATAGGAGTTCAGAGCCCCAGGTTGTCAAAAGCAGAGTCTCAGATATGAAATGGACTTAAAAAAACTGAAGCTTTAAAGAAGTGCACTGACCGCTGGTTCTTGAATGCACCTCTCTCGAGTCTTAAGCCTTTGTTGCACTGTGTTATGATGCACAGATACAATTAGGAAAGGTGTCTACAAGGGATGATTGGTGGAACAGGGAAGTAGGGAGGATATGCTATCATTCTTTTTCAGACCTTCAAGAATTAATAGACTTGCAGTTTATTTTCTAATTATGGAATGCTCAAATCTGTAGAAAATTACAAAACTTAACATGACTCACCCAACAGTTTTGCCAAATTGCTTGCAGAGCATTTGACTATAAAGAAATAGTGACCCCAAGTGGTTAAAGGGTAATGAACAACTTCATTGAAAAAAACAAAACATTATAGTATTTGGAGATTGGGATAATAAGCAAGCTTAGTTTCTTTGGCAGTTAGAGAAATACAAATTAGAAAATTGCATATTAACATGAACTATTTTGGGGTGATGCCTGTGGCTCAAAGGAGTAGGGCGCCAGCCCCATATGCTGGAGGCCAGCCCTGGCCAAAAATTGTAAAAAAACAAAAAAACACTAACTATTTTTTAAAAAATAAGTTTTAAAAATAGTGTCAGCAAGGAAATTGGGAAGTAGGCTTTCCAAACTCTCTTGGAAGCCATGCATATAAACCACTGCCCTAGTGTGTCCTGGTTTAATGATTCTACTCCTGGGAGTATAACTTGAAGAAGTAATCCAGAAGGGGAATACAGTTGTGGTTGCAAAGTCTTTTAATAGATGTTAAATCAGTTTGCTATATTATTTTAACCTCTTTTTTTTTTTTTGAGACAGAACCTTAAGCTATCCCCCTGGGTAGAGTGCCATGGCTTCACAGCTCATAGCAACCTCCAACTCCTGGGCTCAAGCGAGTCTCCTGCCTCCGCCTCCCAAGTAGCTGGGATCACAGGCACCCGCCACGATGCCCAGCCATTTTTTGGTTGCAACCATCATTGTTGTTTGGCGGGCCCGGGCTGGGGATTCGAACCTGCCACCTTAGGTGTACATGGCTGGCGCCTTAGCAGATTGAGCCACAGGCGCCAAGCCACTTCACTGGTTTCTAAACACCCCGCCCCACCACATACACACTCTAAACATTTCATGAGTTCTGTAACTGTGCAGAGGATTTGGAGCTTCATGAAATAGGGTCACACTGAGAATCCCATAGACCCTCGCTGTCTTTTCATTCCTGTCTGGAGTCAATGGAATATCATTCCTCCTTTCTCAACTGCAACGGATCTCCCAAGCCCAAACTCCCACATTTCCATTTTCTATTTCCAGGAGCTTGCCATTGCATTTTCTCTTAATATTCGCTTCAACTCTGGTGTCTACTGTTAGTTTCCTTTTACTACTTTGTTACATTGTAATTCACCTTGTCTAGTGTCTGAACCACAGTTAAGTGCATATTATATATATACTTATTATTTATTTATTTTTTGAGACAGTCTCACTTTGTCACCCTTGGTATAGTCTGTGGTGTCACAGCTCATAGCAAGCTCAAACTCTTGGACTCAAGCAATTCTCTTGCCTCAGCCTCCCAAGTAGGTGGGACCACAGGCGCCTGCCACAGTGGCCCGCTGTTTTTTAGAGATGAGGTCTTGCTCTGGCTCAGGCTGGCCTGGAACCTGTGAACTCAGGCAATCCACCCACCTTGGCCTCCCAGAGTGCTAGGATTACAGGTGTGAGTCACTGTGCCCGGCCAGTAAAAAATATTATAAAGAGTTTACTTTTTCTGACTTTTCTTTCCATTCTTTTCCCGGAGGCAAAATCATAATAACATAGACGGGAGGCTGGCATGGCCTGAGGGCCAAGTCCCCCCATGCCCATTTGTTATCACTCCGTCTGTGGCTGCTTTTCCTCCCACTGTGACAGTGGAGTTGAGTAGTTTCAACAGAGATCACATGGCCCGCACAGCTGGACATTTTTAGGATTTGATCCTTTACAGAAAAAGTTTGCTGACCCCCTGCTTTTGGCATACTTTACCCATCCTCAGGGCTCTACTGTTCACAGCATTTCCATACACCTCATTTCTCCTGATCCCCTAACACCTCTGAGATACCTATTCTTTTCATTTTCCACTTGAGAAAATCGAAAGTGACTAACCCCAAATCACAGGGATAGTAAGTGACAGAGTTGGGATTGGGGAAAATGATCCGTGCATATAATCCAGATGATGTCCCTTGGAGAGGAGGGGAAACAAATCTTCAGGTGATGGAGGGAAGACCTATGTACCAGCTCATGTAGTTGAGCAGTGGCCATCTCCTGAATTCCCAGGGTAAATGTGTCAGGTGAATTACCCTTCCCTAATCTGTCAGGGAGTAGGAGGTGCTAAAATGCTAACCAAACATCAGTTCTTCTTATTTCTCCACTCATCTGGAGTTGGACTAAAAAACATAGAAATTTGCCAGAGTCAGCAACCTAGGCACAGATGCTCGGGCCCCTCAGAGCCCAGCTGCTGCTTTGGCCGGGCTGCGCTCCTGGGTGGGACTGTCTTAGCCTACTTCCTCCCAATTCAGTCCTCTTTCCACTATATTAAGCACACTGTTGAATAATGAGAGCACAAATGAATGATTATAATTCCAGGAAAACACAAAAGCAGAAAAAGACAAAAGGAGAGGGGAAAATTCTTGTTGGTTTCCAAATCATCGATTATTTTCCTCTTCCTAAGTGCCCATTGCTCCTCCCAGCAAGAGGGTGGGAGAGACTCAGTCCTTTCTCCTTGAATCTGGCTGCCGTGAGGGCTGCATTTGAAGTGAAAGTGCTATGCTAGGACTTCAGAGAGTGGGTTATAAGGTGTTGGCAGCTCCCATCTGGGGCTTTTGGAAGGCTCGCCTTGAGGCACTTCCCTCTCAGAATTTAGCTGCCAGGTTGTGAGAAACAAAGCCTGCACGCCTATAATCCCAGCACCCAGGGAGGCCCAGGTGCGAGGATCCCTCCAGCTCAGGAGTTGGAGACCAGCCTGAGCAAGAGTGAAAGCCTGTCATTACTAAAAATAGAAAAAATTAGCTGGGCATTACGGTGGGCACCCGTGGTCCCAGCTACTCGGATGTTTACTTTAACCCAGGTTGCAGTGAGCTAGGCTGACACCATGGCACTCTAGTCTGGGTAACAGAGTGAGACTTTGTCTGCAAAAAAAAAAAAAAAAAAAAGCTGCAGAGAGAGGCCACAGGCAGGTGCTCTCCCCCCAGCCAACAGCCAGCGTCAGCGTCCAGACATGTGAGAGCGCCATCTTGGACAGCCAGGCCAGCAGAGCCTCAGATGACTACGTGAGAAATTGCAGGCAAGAGGCATCCAGACAAGCCATAAAACTGCGACAGCTGACACATTGTTATTTCAAGCCACTGCAGTTTGGCATAGTTTTATGTGTCTATAGATAACCGAATGAAAGTTTAGGGATAAAAAAGATAATTTAGTTATATATAAGAAACACAAAAATATTTTCTGAAAGCAGCCTAACCAATGGAGGAACCCATTATCTGAACACAATCAGAAAAAAGTTACTGTGACAAAGTGAGTTTCCTTTCGCTTCCTTCACTCCTTTTGAGGAAGGGGTGAGAGCTGGAGTAAAGATGGGGGTGAGAGGTGGGCAGGTGGGAAGAGATTCTTTTAGTATAATAATGTGTCGAAGTTATGTTCATTGTTAGCAAGAGAATTTCGTCATGGAGATGCTCCAGGCATAAGAATGTTATCTTACTTCTGGGGAAAACTGAAGATGAGCAGAATGGAAATTTCAAAAAACTTTCCCAGGATAAAACCAGGAATGAAGAGCTCTGAAGATTTCACCTAGAGATGTGGGCCCTTGGTTAGGAGAAGGAAGAAGAAAAGAGGAGTGTTGGGGAGACTCTAGGAGCTCGTGGATTTCCATCTGACACGGACTTGGCATGGTCTGAAAGGCAGTCCTGTGGGAGGAGGGAAGAAATGTTTTGCTTTATCTGCTGTTCTTCAGGAAACTGGAAAATAAAAGAAGACTGTCCAGCAGCTCACAGGGAATTAGGTCTGTGCTTTGAGGTCTCATTAGTGTCTGGATTTCAATGAGTTAGTGTTCTTCACAGGAAGGAGGAGGGTGGCCATCTTGCGGAATGAGAGCTGCATGAAAATGTCTCCCCTTGAATTTAGAAGGAAACAAGGTGTCCCAATAGTATATTGCTTGAACTTTGAAAGAGGTGTGCATGTGTGCCTGTGTGCGTGAGTATGTGTGTGTGTGTTGAAGAACAAGGGCACTTCTCTGGAACATAAGTAGAATGGTCGGTTTTGATCTCTTCTTCAACATTTCCCGTTCCCATGTGCTGCTTACTTCTCCGGATCTACTCTGCACTCATTTCCACCTGGCTCTGCACAGGGAAGCAGACTTAGAAGAATTTTATCAATGGGTTTGCTTGGTCTCTACCTCTGGTTGAGTTCAGCAAATGGAGAGTCTTAGAAAGAGGCTCAAGGGAGGCGTAATTGTGAGATCAGGGTATTTATTACCCTGGCCTTTTCCCTGGGTGAGTCACCTTGGACCATGGTGTCTCTTGTCTAAAGGTCCCAGCTCCTCTTATGGGAACGCTGAGTGGCCATCGTTTTATATTCCAGGGACTTCTCCCTCCTGCACTTCTCTCCTGGGCCTGCGATTGGTAACAGCTATGCTTTTATTAGCCCAGAGTGCTGCACTAACCCTATGGCTTCCCCACAACTCTGTGACTAATCCTTTCATTAAATTCTCTTGGAATAATCCTAATTTGAGCACGCCATCTATGTCCTGCTGTGAATTTGACTGATAACACTATTCTACATTACTGGTCATCTACATCTTAATATAAATTTAGTCCAACTTTTTTTTTCCTCTCACTGGGTTATTTGTGACTTTAACTCCAACTGTGACACTGGAATTTCGTGTCTAAACAATCAGGTGGAATTTTCATTGCTTTGGTGGGGGAGGAGAAAGCAAGAGAATTAAAATGTGCCCCACATGAATCACACCCAAAGGGAGGCGTCCACTTATTCCAACATTAATTTTATATAATGCCCTGCACCTTATCTCCATTAAAGCATTAGTTAAGCCAATTAACAGCTAGGTGAGGGTGGGGGCCAGTGCCCTCTTCCTGGTGGGATGGGCAGGAGGTGAATACAGGAAAACTCTGGGACAGATAGAGGGCTGGGGTGGGGAGGCATTTCAAGTATAAACCTTTTCTACTCCATGACTGTGCTAAGACTAACTATGTCTATATATACTGCTTCTTTGAGGTGGAAAATACAAATTTTCAGTGCAATTTCTGCCTTCTCTGTAGTGATTTAGTTAGCTTCAAAACCACTGGCTTCTCCCAAAATGTGGGTGATGGTGCTGATGCTGTCAAAGACCTCCTGAATGATCCCTGAGATTTTAAATGGAAGCCCTCAGGAGGAACTAGGAAAGAGAGATGTTGGATCACATTGTTACTGTTTCTTCAAAGGCCCAAGCAGCCCCCTATTGCTTAGGGAGCAATGTCCTAAGCTAAACCTGGCATTCCAAGTCCCATGGTCAGGGTCAAGCCTTCCTTTCAGCCTCACTTCCATTATTGGCCCCATGCTTCTTGTCCCTCCCTTTTTTTTCTCCATGCAGTTTAATCCTCAGCTGAATCCATCAATGTCTTGATTTCCAAGCACGATGCACAGACAAGCTCCCCCTTGAGGGCCTGTCCTCAGCTGCTCTACCACTGAACAGTCTCTTCTTTCTTGTGCCCACCCCTCCCCTGGAGGGAATGGCCCTTGCTTTCCTCATTCCTGTGTTTCCCTTCTGCATAGCATGGTACCTTGCACATTCAAAGTACACCCAGAAGAATTTGCGAAATAAATGAAACTAGCTGATCCAAATGGCAACTTTTCAGGAACTGTTTCTAATTTTCTTCCCTTGAGTAAAACAGGCAAAGTGAAGGCTCAAAAATCAGAGAGGTAGAAGGCAAGGATTTCATATCAGGCTGGTCCCTGACTCTTTTTCTTCAAAGTAATGTCTATTTGCCTCTCAATCCATCCATCTTTATCTCCCAGTTACACCCCGCGTATGCCCAATTATAAGTATGGGAATTAAGTCTAGACTAAAAATAAATCTTTGGTATTGCCATTTGCTGGTAAAAAGTACTCAATAAATGCAGAATCTGTTGAAGATTTATAATGTGGAAGCTTTTCGGTGGGGGGGGGAACATTATTGCTCATGGTTCTTTTGTATTTATTTGGGCAAAGAAGTAGGACAAGTGGGTTCAGAAGAAAGCCGAGAATTGGAAAGGTAGAGTTGAAAGATTAAACAATTTTATTTATTTATTTTTTCCAGGTTGGAAAAAATCTACTATTCTGGTGTTAGGTGTTCCAGAGCGATTCCTTCAGCAAGCAGTTAAGGTGAGATGTGGCCTGGTGCCTGATAAAATCCTGTGGGGGACCACAGGGAGGCAATGGATGAAACCACACGGAAAATGTGACTTCCAAATTTTAGAGTTATTCCCCAAAGATGGGCCCCAGCTCTCACATTTGCCCTCCACCTTAAAACAGCATTTGGGGAATCATTAAAGGCTTTTGGTGTCACTATTTAATTAAGAGTAAAAGTTCTGCGTGGGCCAGGCATGCTGGGGCTCTGTCAGTAATGGTCATCGGGGAGAAATGGAATGTCAAATAAATGTGGGCTCTTGGCTGCTTACCACGGGGGTCCTAGAACTCCCTTGTTTAAAGCATGTTTTGAAAGAATATTTCCTCGGGCAAGTCAAGGGAAGTTGGAAGGCTAAGATGGAATGTTAGACGTTCTCTCCCAATCTATGTCTACAGCCACATCCGTACCTAGATCAATAATATTTATGTCCATGGAGATTCTAGAATATACAGTAAAACAATTACAGAGTCTACATTTTTTGATAAATATTGCAGAAGAGCAGTGAAATTGGCCATAGGGTAAGCCAGATTACATCTTAAAACATGACTTATGATAGCATCTGTCACGTTGGGAGCCTTAATTTTTAAGCTTCATCCTTGAATACTTTGCGTGCACAATATAAGTGATTTTGCAATCAGGGAGGTGATAAAATGTGCATATGATTATACCTTCCTTCAAGATGGCACAACATACTGCTTTATTGACAAACTTTGAAAGTACTTTGAAAGTATACTTTTTTTTCAGGTTTCTCTTTATCTCTCCCCATCTTTTGCAATAAAAAAGCATCCTTTCTTTCAAAACTCTAATTTATTGTCAGACACAATTGCTGAATGAGCAGATTCTGGAACCTAACTACCTTGGAGGGGATCCAGGGATATTTAAGGACAGTGCAATCTTACTATAATAAAATACTGTATGTGAAGCATTTCACAATAACTGCTTACATTAGGATGTTATGTCGTTAGCCATTACCACTCTACCCAGGGTGCAGTATATCAGAGAAAACACTGAACTTTAACTAGTTCCTCCTTGGGGAATCTCAGATCACTTTGCACAGATTAATGTGTGAAATATTCTATGCTCTGTAAAAATGACACTGGAACACAGATTTTAGTATGCTGCCCCTTGGACATAGTTCTGTGTATAGATACATGGACCCACTAACACAGGCGTGCGACAAGCTCCCATGTATTTAGAGAACTCTTCAACATGCTAAAAAACAAAAAAACCCCAAACCCTCAAACCAAAACAAAGTAATTCATGTACAGCGTTGTATGGCCTAGTCACACCGTGTGCAGGAAATACCTCCGGAGCTGCAGACACTAGTGTGTTAATGCCTTTGATTACTTTCATATGGTACACTTGGAATTGTTAGAACACAGCTGCCACACATCAGAAGGTACTAGAAACAATCTGTTGGACAATACAGAAAAATGGCAGCAAATGAACTTCAGAAATACCCCATGCTGGTTACTAGGAGAGGATTTACACACTAAAGGAAAAACAGCAGAAATTCTAAAAGGACCAAACACATCACGAACTATCCCCCAAAGTCACTGCCTGTCTTAAATGTCCCTTCAAAATGAAATAGTTATACCACCATATTCCTAAGGGAAAAAAAAAACAGAAACTCCCTGTTATGGATTAATATAGGATTTCCGCCCTCCCTCAAGATAATTTTCTTTGTTAAGAGCCAAAGTTGACAGTGGTAGAGGACTAATTATTATCCAAAGATAGGAAAATCTCCTCGCCAAAGCAAATCTCCAGGGGTGAGTTGGTCTATGTCCCAGCTTTTAAGTGCGGTGACACCTCACCTAGCACAGACAGTGGCTGTTCTATTCTTAAAACTTTCCAGTGAAGAGGATTCAGGAGTGTGTCTTAGGAGCTCCTGTGGTGTCAAACTCGCCACCTAAAAGGATTTGGAAGCCATTAGCCATAATCCCAGTGGGTATGCAAAGTTACTTAAATACCCCAGGGGGACTTAAATTGTGTCTGAACCATCTCTTGCTACATTTTTTAAGCAGGCACAATTTTGAGGATCAGAGTTTCTATAAAGTATACAGAATGTTTTAGTGTTGCTAATGTAGTGACAAGTTACCATCTAGATTGCTGATAGATCACAAATTCTCATTAGTGATGTGTTGTTTTAACGGCACAGGGTTAGAAAAGGCAAATCTCGAATTGTAGGGACAGCTGATTTTCTAGCAAAATGAATGTTGAAGTATTAATATGTGAAAAGTGTTAGTGTGCAAAGATGTAAGGGACGTGAATTTGAAAATGATCTGTCAACACGTGTAAACAAATCAGAATTACATGCTAAGTTTGAGGCAGAAGTTCTTCTGGTTCTTATTTACCTGGAAAATTTAATAAGATAAAAAGCACCGGGACACATTTCTTCACGTTGGCTATCATGAGTTATTCTCCCAGTTGCAGAGACATTGAATGTTTAAAATTGATTGATTCAGCTTGGAGTCTGTAGCTCAAGTGGCTAGGGCGCCAGCCACATACACTGGAGCTGGTGGGTTCGAATCCAGCCGGGCCCACCAAACAACAATGATGACAACTACAACCAAAAAAAAAAAAAAAATAGCTGGGCATTGTGGCCAGCGCCTGTAGTCCCAACTACTTGGGAGGCTGAGGCAAGAGAGTTGCTTAAGCCCAAGAGTTGGAGGTTGATGTGAGCTGTGATGCCACAGCACTCTACCCAGGGTGACAGCTTGAGACTCTGTCTCTAAATAAATAAATAATAAAATACCTCCCAAGTAGCTGGGACCACAGGCACCCGCCACAATGCCCAGCTATTTTTTTTTTTGGTTGCAGCTGTCATTGTTGTTTGTTGGGCCCAGGCTGGATTTGAACCCGCCACCTTAGGTGTATGTGGCTGACACCTTAGCCACTTGAGCCACAGGCGCTGTGCCAATTCATCACATTTTTAAGGAGAACTTATGTGCCAGGCAGTAATATGCTAGGGAATACAACTGGAAACAAAACAATTTAAAAAAATTTCAGATTACTATGAGGTTACAAAGGATTTGGTTATATTGTTTGTGTTTGTTAGGTAAAGTCTCTGTTGTAGTTGTGATCCTCACCCAGGAGGTGTACCTTGTATCCTTACACTGTGCCTGTTTCTGGGAGCTCACAAATTCCCCTCCCTTCTCCCTTTGTCCCTCCTTCCTTCCCCCTGCCCCAATTTAAATTTAATTGAGTTTTTCTGTTGTGTGGGCATGTATTTGTTCATCTACTGGCTTCATCTTAGGATCGAATATATTGGATACTTGCTTTTCCGTTCTTGTGATACTTTACTAAGGAGAATGTTCTCCAACTCCATCCAGGTTAATACAAAAGATGTAAAGCCTCCATCTTTTTATGGCTGAATAGTATTCCATGGTATTCATATGCCACAGTTTATTAATGCATTCGTGGGTTGATGGGCACTTGGACTGATTCCTCATCTTGCTGATTATAAATTGATCTGTAAAAAACAATGTAGTGCAATTGGCCTTATGATAAAATAATTTTTTTCTCTTGGGTAGATGCCTAGTAATGGGATTGCTGGATTAAATCATCCAAAGAGGCCTTATTAGTTTGCAGTCCCACCAGCAGTATTAAAGTGTTCCCTCCTCTCCACAACTACACCAGCATCTGCAGCTTTGAGATTTTGTGATGTGGGCCCTTCTCACTGGGGTTAGGTGATATCTCCAGGTAGTTTTGATTTCTGATGACTAGGGACAATGAGCATTTTTTCATGTGTTTATTAGCCTTTTGCCTGTCTTCCTCAGAGAAAGTTCTGTTCATGTCTCTTGCCCAGTGCTAGATGGGATTGTTTGCTCTTTATTTGTTGATTAATTTGAGTTCTCTGTAGATTCTAGTTATCAACCTTTGGTCCAATTTGTAACATGCAAAATTTTTTTCCCATTCTGAAGGTGTCTATTTGCTTTAATTGTTATGTCCTTAGCTATACAGAAGTTTTTTTAGCTTAAAACCAGACACATGTTGGTGCTTACATTTTGGTGGACAAAGATAGGCAATAGACAGGTAACAAAAAAATTCCAGCAAGATAGTTTGACCTAATGTTAAGTGATAAGTTTATTTATGTTTATTAAAAACATAAAACTATATCATGTGAAAAAGTAACTACAATCAGAGAAAGCCTCTATGAGGAAGAGGCGTTTATGCTGAGACCTGAATGACAAGGAGTTGACTTCATAAAGTCAACTGGGAGATCTGGGAGATCGTTCCAGAGAGAGAATGTCCACTACAAAGACCCCTCGGTAAGAGAAAGCTTGGTGTGTTCAAGGAACACATAAGCCAGGGAGGCCTGAGCACATGGGAAAGAATGATGTGCTATTATGTAAGTAGCCTGTATATTTTTAGATTTTAAAGTTTGAGTTCAAACATTTAAGTATTTTTAGTATATTGCACTCAATCTGATTATACAATTAATTTTAGTTTTTACCTATTGTTCCAATTGTCAGAGAAAACCCCAGTTTCCTCAGATGTAAAGCTGTATGATCACTCAAGTTTTGCTGGCTCTTGCTAGGACATGAGAATGCTGGATCCCAACCTTCTACAAAGTCCCCTCCTTTCCGCCCTGGACATCTCTGGAGGTCGGGGGTAGATCGCATATACTCACAAACAAATTCATGCCTTGCCATGTGGTTCTATGATCCTTTATATGTCTCAGGCCCAGACTGTTTCTAAGAGTACTGCCCATGTGCTGAAGTTACTAAGTCCCCAGGCTCAGGGTCACCTCTGCTGGGTGGGGCTCATTTCACTGCTTCAAAACAGCACTAGCTCCTTCGAAGGGCACCAAAGACATGCACTTCCATGAGCCCTGAGGTGCCCAAACTCAAAGGACTTTTGCAAAGTAAGGGAGAATACCCCCTTTTGTGACACTGCTCTGTAGAAAGACTCAAAAGTGTGGCTGTTTGTGACCACTGGTTCACAGTTCAGTCCTTACAAGGGTCACTGACAGAGCTACTCTTAGCACGTCTCCCCAGCCTTTACCATGCACTCATGAGTGTGTGGGGTTCTAGCCAGGGGACAAAATGCAACGGGGATCACCACCCTCTTTAACATGTAGGGAGCTGGGCGTTCAGCTCCTAGTCCCCTACACATGTGCCTGTGTTTGGAGTCATGCGAATATAAATTTGACCGCCTACTCTTTCCAATTTCCGCACAAGCGCAGATACGGCTGATCTCCAGTAGTGGACGTTACTTTCAGTGGGCTACCCCCTGTGTATCTTTACCAACCCTGTCAAAATCACTAGTCCTCTGGGTTCCCTTGCCAGGGTCACTATTGTAGATGTGTGAGCCTAGCGATGTGTGAGGCGGCCCCCAGCATATGTCCCTGGAGCAGCTTGTGGCAGTGGAGACACCAGTGGATTTCCTAGCCTGTCCCATGAAGAGTTGATAGCCAGCAACTCCAGTATCTCTTCCATGCCTGCAATGATTTTTTCAGGCGTGCATATGATACTTTCTGATTCTAAAAAGTTCTTTTCCGGGCCTTTTGTGTCCTTTACGATTGGCAGCTGTTTAGGGCTGCAGAGTAATGCTATGTGTATACTGTCTGGCCAGATGGAAGGGCTAATTCCCAGGCTGCTGCTCCTGCCTCA
>CAUYQV010082058.1:0-10337 GCA_963574575.1 Galagoides demidoff
GTATTCTTTCCAAAAATTGGGACTTTTTTAAAAGGCCATGGGACACAGGATAAATTGTTGAAAAGTGGGACTGTCCCGCCAAAAGCAGGATGTCTGGTCACCCTAGGACTGAGCCAATACTTTTTTTTTTTTTTTTTGCAGTTTTTTGCCAAGGCTGGGTTTGAACCCGCCACCTTTGGCAATTCTAATCTTGGTTTAGAGAAGTTCTTTCCTCCTCCCACAAGCACCTACTGAGCTTTCCACCCTAACAGTGCAACAGTTTTAAGGTAATGTTCAATTAAGCACCTACTGTGTTTCTCCTACTGAAGATACAAAGAAATGGTTTGTCAGAATGAAGTTCAGGGAATAAAATACATGAAGGGCAATTATAATGTAAATACTAAGTGCTATGATAGAACTCTGCATAAGGTAGGTGAAGGAGCTAAGGAAATGTCACTCCAAAATGTGACTCCCTGGTATAAAGAATATTTTGAATTGAAGGCCATTTAAGGTCAAGAAACACTGGAGGAGGCCTTCCCTTTATCTGTATAAACTGAACTGGCCTGATTAGAAGATCAAAGGGGACAATTGACTCCCCTTCCCCCTTTCTATAATCTCAAATTATTTCAGAAATGAGGGTGAGGGTCAGGAATGTTAGGTGGACCCGGACCAAATTATTTGGGTCATAAACACCTGTCTCCCAAGTTAATCTATAAGTCAATCTATTTCTATTTCTCACCCATCCATTTGTCCTTCCTAGCAACCTCCCTAGCAAACATTTATGCCCTATACTCCAATTCCACCGTCCCCTCTGAAAGGCCTGTATAAAGCTTATCTGAAGTCCTTTGGAAAATTGAGTCATCACTCTGTGATTTCTCCATGTGCGCATGGTAAATAAATCCTTTCTCTTATTGATCTGCCTTAATTGTAAGTTGATCTTTCAGCCAACTTTCAGGGGAAAAGGGCAAGTTTCCCTTTGCCACTATATAGATAGAACATCTAATTCAGGGGTCCTCAGACTGCGGCCTGCCAGGTGTTTTTGCCGCCACTTCCTGTCCTGCTTAGCAGCCAACTCGTCCTGGGCCTGCAGTCTGGCCCTCCAACAGTCTGAGGGACAGTGAACTGGCCCCCTATTTAAAAAGTTTGAGGACCCCTGATCTAATTGGTGCTGGGGCAGGTAGTCAGGAAAAGCTTCCTGGAAGGAGCGACTGGTAAGCTGAGTCCTGGAAGACAAGTAGGCAGGTCCTGGGGAAAATGGATGGGACAGTTAGGTATCTCAGTAAGAACTGTGTTAGCAAAGACACTAAAGTGGAAAAAAACACAGTAGGCTCACAAACCATGGATGCGAATGTCCTTTTCATATCTCCCTTCAAGAAAACTTGCTGGCTCGGCACCTGTGGCTCGAGTAGCTAAGGCACCAGCCACATACACCTAAGGTGGTGGGTTTGAATCCAGCCCGGGACCACCAAACAACAATGACGGCTGCAACCCAAAAATAGCCAGGCGTTGTGGTGGGCGCCTGTGGTCCCAGCTACTTGGGAGGCTGAGGCAGGAGACTCGCTTGAGCCCAGGAGCTGGAGGTTGCTGTGAGCTGTGCTGTCACAGCACTCTACCCAGGGGGATAGCTTGAGGCTCTGTCTCAAAAAAAAAAAGAAAAAAGAAAAGAAAAGAAAAGAAAACTTGCTACAAGAAATGTAGTTGACTACAACTTCCAGATAACTCACTTTCAGGATCCACTGCTGCATTCAGGCTGAGACCATGTTTTTCTTGGTCTGCTCACACCAACAACAGCATGGCAGGAGTACTAGAGCTGAGCCACTTCTTGCTGATTTCTTCCTTAATGGTCAACATTTACCTTTGGGCTCTTAATTGGCCCAGCCAAGACTTTCTTATAGCTGTGCTGCAATCTAAGCTCCTTCGATAATTCCATTCTTCCTAGCTCTCCTTTCACAGGTGTTACAACTATATCAGTTTCAAGGCTCTGCCTATTCCTGCTCCCTCAGCCCTTTATCCTTCAGAGGGGTTTCCCTGGATAAATCTCCTGTGCATCTAATTCTGTTTTGGCCTCTGCTTTTCAGAGCCTCTGAACTGACATGGTGTTTAAGAAACTACCAGTAGTTTAGCGTTGCTGGAGGGTAATGGAAGGAAAGAGGGGCAGGAGGAGAGGTTCACATATAGTTTGGGACCCTCCAGGAAGGATCTAGTAAATTAGGCTAAAGAGAACGGACTTTATCATAGGCAGTGAGAAGTCACTAAAAGGTTTAAGTTGAAGGACAATAATGTCATATTTGTATTTTATAAAGATCATTCTAAGTATCATGTGGAGGACAGTGTAGAAGAACACAATGTTAGAGAAGAAATCTTCACCATATATGTGTGTCATTACAAAAGTTTTGACACACACAGTTATCAAGAAATGTAAAATCCATTTGGATAGAAACATATCAAGCCCTCCCGGCAGCACTGATAAGCCAAGCAAGTTGAAACTTGCATGGGCAAATCAGAAAGTGAAATAATGGACCATAACACAGTCTGTCACAAAATTTTCATAGTTATCCACATATAAAAACTCTGTAGCACTCCAAGCAAACAAAAATGTGCATTGTCTTGGTTGGTGCCTGTAGCATAGTGGTTACAGCGCCAGCCACATGCACCGAGGCTGGCGGGTTTGAGCCTGGCCTGGGCCTGCTAAACAATGACAACTGCAACAAGAAAATAGCCAGGTGTTGTGGCAGGTGCCTGTAGTCCCAGTTACTTGGGAGGCTGAGGCAAGGGAATCGCTTAAACCCAAGAGTTTGAGGTTGCTGGGCCTATGATGCCATGGAACACTACCAAGGACAACATAGTGAGATTCTGTCTCAAAAAAAAAAAAAAGTACTTTGCGTCAACTAAAGAGGTAGCAGGTTGGAGAAAGGAAAGGGATGGTGGTGACATGCAGACAATAAAGTGGCAAAAATTGGAAATTAATTCGTTGTGAAACATGTTATGTTTATCCTAAAGCTGCCTCCTTACATATTTTAAATTTGGCCTAAAACTTTCTCCATATGCAGTGAACTTTGATCTAACTGCATATATAAACAAACTGTAACCTACTCTTGTACCAATCACAGAGATTTGGCAAGTCACAGATCAGTTGTTCATATTGTTTTTAATAAGGCAAAGGCTGAACTGTAACCAATCCAGCCGTTTCTGTACCTCACTCCTATTTTCTATATGTCACTTTCATTTTTTTGTCCACAGATATTATCCAACCACATGGCAGCCTGAGAGATGCTTTGAACCTACTCTGGTTCTGGGGGCTGCCTGATTAGAACATCAGTTTTGTTCAATTAAATTCAGTGAAATTTAAATTTGTCTAAAGTTTTTTTTTTTTTTTTTTAACAAACGTGAAGGGGAAGATTTTGAATTACAAAAAACTGAATTATAAGCATTATATCAAAAAGGCAGGGTAAATTCCTCTGCCAGACGTGATTGGAGCAACTGGTAGCAGACTTGCCTTCCTGATGTAAATAACTAGAAACTGGACAAAACATATGAAGCAACTCTTTCCTAGACACGGAACACCAGGCAGCATGGAATTGCAATCTTTGAAAGGAAGACAAATGAAAAGATACCTGCTGATTGGAGGTACTTTTCCAGACTGCAGTGGGAGAGGGGAAATGTAAGCACAATACAGAAGTCTTGCAGAGTTAAGGAGATGGAGATTGGAGTTTGGGAAAGCTGAGATTTCTAGAATTTGGAGGGGACTACTACTAGAGAAGAGTGAGCTATGTAAAGAAAGGGATCAAAAAATCTGTGGGAAGTCCTGTTTGGGTAACTATAAAGCAGTGCATATATACATAGGGTAAGACTCCATGAGATTGGGCAAAGAATAACTATCACGGAAGGAACTACTACTAGGAGGCTATATTACATGAACAATTCTCAGAACTTTCACAGGACTGGGAGATGTGTGAGTTGTGATCACTGAGAGCAGAGAAACACCTGAGCCATATAATAGAGCCCCAAAGGTTGCCTTGGTAATAGGTCTAAACTAGTGCCAATGAAAGGCTAGTCTAGCTATGCCCTAATAGAATTCAAAAATAATCCTTGAAAGGATCACCCTGAATTATACGTATTTTAACCGCCTGTCAAAACAAAACTCAGCACAACTTAAAGATAATAAGGGCCGGGTGTCAAGGCTCACATCTGTAATCCTAGCACTTTGGGAGGCTGAGGTGGGTGGATTGCCTGAGTTCCCAGGATCAAGACCATCTTGAGCCAGAGCGAAACCTCATCTCTGAAAACAGCTGGGTATTGTGGTGGGCACCTGTAGTCCCAGCTACCGAGGAGGCTGAGGCAAGAGAATCACTTGAGCACAAGACTTCGTCACTCTACTGGGGGCAAGAAAGTAAGACTCTGTCTCCAAAAAAAAAAAAAAAAAAAAAGACAATAAAGTCCAGACTTCAACAGCATAACATTTATAATGTTCAGCACCCAATCAAAATCACTAAACTTTCTAAGAGACATAAAAATGTGTCCTATACTAGGAGAAAAAAACAGTCACCAGAAAGAGACACAGAGGTAAGTGAGATTAGGGGATTAGCAGAGACTTTAAATAGTTATTACAAATATGTTAATATACTTAAAAGAAAATATGAACATAAAGAGGAGAAAAATGGAAAACTTTAAAAAAGACTCAAATAGTGGTGCCAGTGCCTCAAAGGAGTAGGGCGCCAGCCCCATATGCCGGAGTTGGCAGGTTCAAACCCAGCCCTGGCCAAAAACTGCAAAAAAAAAAAAAAGACTCAAATGACAAATATTGTATGGAATACCTAGAGTAGTCAAATGCTTAGACAGAAAATAAAATAGTGGGTGCCAGGGGCTGGTGGGGGGTGAAAATAGGAAGTCATTGTTTAATGGGCAGAGTTTCAATTTGGGAAGATGAAAGTTCTGAAGATGGATGGTGGTGATGTTTGCACCACAACGTGAACATACTTAACGCCACTGAATGGTATACTTGATAAAAATGGTCCAATTTATGCTATGTATCTTTTACCACAATTGGAAAAAAAGGCAAATGGAACTTTCTGGAGATGAAAAACTGCAGTATCTGAAATGAAATACTCACTGGATGGACTTAATAGTAAATTAGATCCTACAGAAGAAAAGGTCAATGAACTCTAAAAAATAGCAGTAGATACTGTCTAACCAGAGATGTCCAACCTTTTTTTCCCTGCTGCACATTGGAAGAATAAGTTCTCTTGGGCCACACATTAAATACACAACTGATTAGCTAATCGCTAAAGCTGATTAGCCACAGAAAGGTCTGTGTGTACTTATTGTAAGTGATATCTGGCACCACAGATAAACAAAAATTGTCCTCACAAAATGTGGCCTGTGGGCAGCCCTTTTATCCTTTTTTTCTCCTTATGCTTTAAGTAAAAGAAAGAAAAGGCTAAAATGAACAGAGCCTCAGTGGCCTGTGAGAAATAATATTAATGACCTAACAAATACAAAATTGAATTCCGATAAGATGAGGTTAATAGTAGATTGGACTCTGTGGAAGAAAAAATTAGTGGATATGAAAACATAGTAGTAAAATCTTTCCTAAATAAAGCAGAGACAGAAAAAAGACTGAAGAAAAAGAAAGAAAAAGATCCTCACTGACCTGCAGGATAATATCAAACAGTCTAGCATACTCGAAATGGAGCTTCCAAAGGAAAGGAGAGAAAAAGGAGTGGCAGAAAAAAATATTTGAAGAAATAATAGTCATAATTTTAAAAATTGAGTGCAAGCTATAAACTTATAGATATGAGAAGGTCAAAGGGCCAGGAGCGGTAGCTCATGCCTGTAATCCTAGCACTTTGGGAGGCTTAGGTGGGTAAATTGACTGAGCTTATGAGTTCAAGACCAGCCTGAGCAAGGGCAAGAACCCATCTCTAAAAAATAGCCAGGTATTGGCTTGGCGCCTGTAGCTCAGTGGCTAGGGTGCCAGCCACATGCACCGGAGCTGGCAGGTTCGAATACGGCTCGGGCCTGCAAAACAACAATGGCAACTACAACCAAAAAGTAGCTGGGCATTGTGGTGGGCGCCTATAGTCCCAGCTACTTGGGAGGCTGAGGCAAGAGAATTGCTTGAGCCCAAGAGTTTAAGGTTGCTGTGAGCTGTGATGCCACAACACTCTACCCAGGGCGACAGCTTGAGACTCTGTCTAAAAAAAAAAAAATTAAAAAATAGCCAGGTGTTATGGCAGGCACCTATAGACCCAGCTACTCCAGAGGCTGAGGCAAGTGAGTCACTTGCGTCCAGGAATTTGAGATTGCTATGAGCTATGGCACCACCACACTCTACCTAAGATGACAAAATGAAACTGTCTCAAAAAAAAAAAAAAAAAGGTCAATGGTCCCAAGTAGAATAAATCTTAAGGAAATCACATCCAGAAAAAATTATAATCAAATTCCTATAAAATAATGATAAGGAGAAAACATGAAAAATAGCCAGAGAAAATAGACACTTTGAAGAACCTCTCCCCCAGCAAAAAAGGAAAGAAATAAAGGAGAAAGATAAGAAACCACAGCTTTCTTTGTAGAAACTATGCAATCCAGAAGAATATGAAATGACATCTTTAAAATGCTAAGGACGACTGGGTGCCCGTAGCCCAATGGTTAGAGCACCGGCCCTGTGCACCAGGGCTGATGGGTTTGAGTTCAGCGGGGGGCCTACTAAGCAAAATAAATAAATAAATAAAATGCTAAGAAGAAAATGTCACCTTTGAATTCTGTACGCAAAGAAAATACAAGGCTATGTTAACCAGTTTGATGAAAATATTTCAAATTGTATATAGAATCAGCACACTGTACCCCATGACTGCATTAATGTACACAGCTGTACATTATTTATTGTACTGAGTACAATAAATATGTATATTTATTATGATTTAATAAAAAAAATTGAAAAATTAAAAAAAAAAGAAAATGCAGCTAAAATATGAAGGTGAAATGAAGACTTTTCCAGAAAAACAGCTGAGAGAATTTGTTGCCAGAAGACATGTACTACAAGAAATGTTATAGGAAGTTCCTCATGCTGAGGGAAAATAATACCAGATAGTAACTTAAATCAATAAAAATGAATAAACAGTACAGCAACAATAAATATAAAACACCTTTTTTCTCATTTTTTACTTACTGAATAGAGACTGTTTAAGACAAAAATAATAGAAATGTATTGGGAAATTATAATCTATGTAGTGGTAACACATAAGGTAACAATAGCATAAAGTATAGCAGAAGAAAATAAAGGTATATTTTATAAAGTTATTACATTATACATAGAGAGTACAATACACTGTATTATAATGGGATCGTAAACTATAATAAGTTAAAAGTGCATGTTGTAAACCTATAACAATGCCAATTTGGCTATTTGTCCTCTCCAAATCTCATGTTGAAACTTGATCCCCAATGTTGGAGGATCATCTAATGGGAGGTATTTGGGTCAGGGGGAAACATCCCTTATGAATAATGTCACTCATGGGCGGAAGGAGTGAGTTCTCACTCTATTAGTTGCTAGGAGAGCCAAGTTGTTAAAAAGAGTCTGGCACCTCCCTCCCCTCCTTCTCTCTTACCTCCTCTCTTGCCATGTGATCTCTGCACAGCTCCTCTTTCCCTTCTACCGTGAGTGGAAACAGCTTAAGGCTCTAATCAGATGCAGACATCACATTAGGCTTCCTGTACAACCTGCAGAACCATAAGCCAAATACACTTCTTTTCTTTATAAATTACCCAGCCTCAGGTGTTCATTTATAGCAGCACAAATGGACTAAGACAAATAACCACTTTAAAAAGAAAGATGAGATATGGCTAATATAAGGTAATAGTGAAGACGAAAGGGAATGCTAAAAAATACTCAAAATAAGGCATGAAAAGAAGAAGAAAAAATAAGGAAAAAGTAAAGGGACAACTAGAAAACAAGTAGATGATAGACTTCAATCTTGCTATTTATACATTTAAATGCTTTTTACTCAGTAATTAATTAAACAAGAAGAAAGTCAGTAAGGAGAGAGAAGACTTGAACATGGTAAAACCAAATGACCAAACTGACATTTACAGAACATTCCATGCAACAGTAGAAAAATACAGTCTTTTCTATAGATCATATGTGTGGCTTCACAAATATAAAATAATTCAAATAATCGAGAGTATGTTCTCTGACCACAATGGAATTAAATTTGATATTAATAACCAAAAAAATCTGGAAACCCTCCAAATATTGATACTTGGCAATTTATTTATTTATTTATTTATTTTTGAGATAAAGCCTCAAGCTGTCCCCCTGGGTAGAATGCCGTTGCATCATAGCTCACAGCAACCTCTAACTCCTGGGCTCAAACAAGTTTCCTGCCTCAGCCTCCCAAGTAGCTGGGACCACAGGTGCCCACCACAATGCCCAGCTATTTTTTGGTTGCAGCCGTCATTGTTGTTTGGCGGGCCCAGGCTGGACTCAAACCTGCCACCTTAGGTATATGTGGCTGGCGCCTTAGCCACTTGAGCCACAGGCGCCAAGCCAGATACTTGGCAATTTTTAAAATAATCTAAATAACTGACCAAAGATCAAAAGAAATAGGAAATTAGAAAATATTTTTAATTTAATGACAATGAAAACAAAACATTTTGTGTTTTGAAAGCCCACAACAGACTTTCCACCTTCTGATCCCCTACTGGCCTTCCCGGCTGTTCCCTTTGTTTGCTCTGTATTTGGCTTGTGCTGTCCTGAATCACAGGCCATCGTTATTTTTCCCCAGTCACTCATAAATTTAGTAATCTAGCTAGAATTAGAGATAGGCCAAATCACTAATCACAAATTAGAGTATCAAGTCACTTAAGCATTTATTACAAAACATTTTTTTACTTCTTCAGTGTTTTATTTTATGTTAAAACTGATACATTCCAACTGTAAAAACATTAATAACCAGAACCATTATTACCATGCAGACAGTAAAAAGTTCACAGTGAGTGAACTTGTTTACTATTTAGTATAACTCTGTGCTATATAAACACACATATACATATATTTGTCTTTTTACAAAAATGAAATTATTCTATACACACCACCTGCCACTTGCTTATTTCACTTAATGCATTATGGCTATGTAAGTATGCATAGTTGTAGCTAATTCTATGTCAAATGTCTTTGTATACTCTTTCTTTACCAGTCCCTTTCCATAAACATGCAAGTTGTTTGCAATTTTTTTTCTTTTTTTTTTTTAGTTTTTTGCTGGGGCTGGGTTTGAATCCACTACCTCTGGTATATGGGGCCGGCGCCCTACTCCTTTGAGCTATAGGCGCCGCTCAGTTTGCAATTTTTACAATAAACAACATTCTAATAAGCATTCTTGTTAATACATTTTTGTCAATTTATGAAAGAAAATAGTGCAAATTCTTAGAAGTACATTGCTAAGCCAAAGAGTACTCACATTTAAAATCTTGCTAGCAACTGCCAAAGTGCCCTCCAAAAAACTATATCAATTTATACTCCCAATGCTGGGTGCTGAGGTAAGCAGCCTGAGCAAGAGCTCTAAAAATAAATAAATAAATAGGGTGGTGCCTGTGGCTCAAAGGAGTAGGGCACCATCCCCAAATGCCGGAGGTGGCGGGTTTAAGCCCAGCCCTGGCCAAAAACTGCAAAAATAAAATAAAATATGGCTCAGCACCTGTAGTTCAGCGACTAGGGTGCCAGCCACATATACCAGAGCTGGCGGATTTGAATCCAGTCCGGGCCTGCCAAACAACAACGACAACTACAATGAAAAAATAGTCAGGTGTTGTGGTGGGCACCTATAGTCCCAGCTACTCAGGAGGGGGAGGCAAGAGAATCGCTTAAGCCCAAGAGTTGGAGGTTGCTGTGAGCTGTGATGTCAATGGCACTCTACCTAGGGCAACATAGTGAGATTCTGTCTCAAAAAAAAAAAAAAGATAGCCAAGTGTTGTGCTGGGCACCTATAATCCCAGCTACTTGGGAGGCTGAGGCAAGAGAATCGCTTGAGCCCAAGAGTTTGAGGTTGCTGTGAGCTATGACGCCACAGCATTCTACTGAGTGTGACAAAGTGATACTCTGTCTCAAAAAAAAATTGCTAAGTTATGGAAGAAGCCCAAGTGCCCATCGACCCATGAATGGATCAATAAATTGTGGTATATGTAGACCATGCAATATTATGCAGCCTTAAAGAAAGATGGAGACTTTACCTCTTACATGTTTACATGGATGGAGCTGGAACATATTCTTCTTAGCAAAGTATCTCAAGAATGGAAGAAAAAGTATCCAATGTACTCAGTCTTAACTATGAAACCAATTTATAGCTTTCTTGTGAAAACTATAA
>CAUYQV010082060.1:0-26524 GCA_963574575.1 Galagoides demidoff
TGGCCTTAACAGGCTCTGAAATGTAGTTTTCTTTTGATCTGTCCATGATACCTCAGATCCAAGTCCCAGAGTCCTCTCAGCTCTCAGCCTGACATTTTCAGCTATTTCTTTTCTCAGAGTTTCATAGTTATCCTTATAGAGGCCTTTCGTGTCCTTTGTTAGGTAAGTTCCCAGATATTTCATCTTCGTTGGCACTATTGTAAAAGGAATAGTCCTTGATTGTTTTTTCAGCTTGACTATTGTTGGCGTATATAAAAGCTACTGACTTGTAAGTATTGATTTTGTATCCTGAGATGCTGCTCTATTCCTTGATTACTTCTAAGAGTTTTGAAGTTGAGTCTCTGGGATTTTCCAGGTATAGGATCATGTCATCAGCAAAGAGTGAGAGTTTGATCTCCTCTGATCCTATATGGATACCCTTGATCGAGAAGGCCATATTTAAATGAAACTCTTCTCTGTTTAATCATCATAAACCCTATTTAACCTGGGGTTCCCTGGATTCCAAGTTAATCCCTAACATGGCAGAACAAATTCACTGAAAGAGGAAAGCTAGGACTGTAATTCATAACTGAGATTTTTCAAGAATCCCCTGTAGAAGTGGCTAATTTTTAGCTTCTGTGACCTTATCTCTTATAGCATTTTGGAAAGATGTATAGGCCCTATTTTGGGGAGCAGCTGGGTGCAGGTAGGAACCAAGGTCTTGATTAAACTATTTTTAAACTGTCACACATTCCCCCCACCCCCACCCCCAAGACAAGGTCTTGGTCTGTTGCCCAGACTGAAGTGCAGTGGTGTGATCATAGCTCACTGCAACCTTGAACTCCTGTGCTTAAGTGATCCTCCTGTCTCAGCCTCCCAAATAGTTAGGACTAAAAGCATGCACCACCACATCTGGCTACTTTCTTTTTTTTTTTTAGACAGAATCTCACTTTGTCGCTCTCAAGAGAGTGCTGTGGCATCATAGCTCATAGCAAACTCAAACTCTTGGGCTCAAGCAATTCTCTTGCCTCAGTCTCCCGAGTAGCTGAGACTACGGGTGCCTGACACAACGCCCAGCTATTTTTTTTTTTTAGAGATGAGGTCTCACTCTGGCTCAGGCAGGTCTCCAACCTGTGAGCTCAGGTAATCCACCCACCTTGGCGTCCCGGAGTGTTAGGATTACAGGTGTGAGCCACCGAGCCCACCCTACATCTGGCTACTTTTTAAAAAAACTTTTGTGGAGGTGGGATCATGCTATGTTGCTCAGGCTGGTCTTAAAATCCTGGGCTCAAATGAACCTTCTGCCTTGGCTTCCTGAAGTGCTGGGATTATAGGCATGAGTCACCATGCCTGAGCAATTGTTACTTTTTTTTTATTCTTGAGACAAGAGTCTCAAGCTCTCACCCTGGGTAGAGTGCCATGGCATCACAGCTCACAGCAACCTCAAATGCTTGGGCGTAAGTGATTCTTTTGCCTCAGCCTCCCAAGTAGCTGGGACTACAGGTTCCTGCCACAATGCCTGGCTACTTTTTGATTGTAGTTGTCATCGTTGTTTGGTGGGCCCAGGCTGGATTTGAACCCACCAGGTCCAGTGTGTGTGGCTGGTGCCCTAACTGCTTGAGCTACAGGTGCTGAGCCACAATTGTTACTTTTGATGATCACTTTATCACATCATCAAACCATAATCTATTTATCTCTTTTCATTATGTAGGATATTTAGTTTGCTTCTAGTTGTTTACTGCAAAGAACATCTTAGTATGTAAATACTTCTCTTACATTTAGGCAACTTTGTCGCCCCCTGGTATAGTGCCATAGTGTCATAGCTCACAGCAACCTCAAATTCCTGGGTCCAAGCAATCCTCCTGCCTTAGCCACCTGAGTAGCTGGGACTACAGGCACTCATCACAATGCCTGGATAATTTTTTGTATATTTAGTAGAGATGGGGTCTCACTATGTTGCTCAAGCTGATCTCAAACTCCTGAACTCAAATGATCCTCCTGTCTTGACCTCCTCCCAGAATGCTAAGATTATAGGTGTGAGGCACTGTACCTGACCTACAATTCTTTCAAAAACAGATAATACCATGTCTCATTATCACTTGTGGGCAACTGGTACAAAAGCCCCTTAATCTGATGTTTCTCTCCAGGGTTGTTAACATAAGGGAAGTTTTCTGGTAAGCAAACAAAATAGAGCTGGATCTGCTCTAGTCTAAGGCCAGATTGGGGGGACTCAGGAGCATTCTTCTAGTGCACAGGCAGAATCATTATCATCTGACACAGAATTTTTCTGACACCCAAAGTCAAATTTGCTCATCTTGGGCTCCATCTCCAAAGGCATAATATTGAAGTAAAAAATCCAGCTTCTCAGTCACAGGACATCAAATGATGGCTGCTTCATCTGCCCACTCCATTCCCAGGATTCCTGGTGAGTAGAACCCCTGAGATGCTCTTCCCTCTTAACTCTTCCTGAAAGCAGTGGGCTGATACACAAAACTCACTGGGTTCTGGAGTCAGTGAGAATTGGGTTCAAATCTCAGTTCTGATATTTACTAGTTGAGTGAAGTTGTGTGCCTTCTGTTGCCTCTCAGAACCTCAATTTCTATGTCTTATTTCCATATGTAGCATGATAATAGGGATGTAGTGAGAATCAGATGAGGGAATCAATGTGAAGCATAGGGCCTGGTGTATACCATGTATGCAACAAATGATCCTTGTCTCTTACTCTATTTTCCTGTTATACAGGAACTGAACTAGCCTGGTGTTGCCATCTGCAGTGGGGCACCAGGATCACCATTCTCATAATTGAGCATGACATTGGGAGAGGGACACTACATCCTCTCCAGGCCTTTGTACATGGTCTTCCTCAGCCTAGAGCA
Source organism: Galagoides demidoff (assembly GCA_963574575.1). Taxonomy (NCBI): domain Eukaryota; kingdom Metazoa; phylum Chordata; class Mammalia; order Primates; family Galagidae; genus Galagoides; species Galagoides demidoff. The sequence goes on from CAUYQV010082060.1 coordinate 2,856, forward strand.
GTGATGCCCAAATTTTACCATTCATCAGAGTCACCCATAGTGTGGGCATTTCTGGGGCCCACACTCAGGATTTCTGACTATGTAGGTCTGAGGAAGGGTCTGAGAATTTGCATGTCTAACAAATTCTCAGTTGATGCTGATGTTGCTGATCTGAAACTACATTTGGAGAACCACTGGTCTAGAACACTTTACTACAGTTCCTATCCTCTGACTAACTCCTACTCAGCTCTTACATCGCAATTTCTTTTCTTTCTTTCTATTTTTTTTGAGACAGAGTCTCACTATGTCACCCTCAGTAGAGTGCTGTTGCATCACAGCTCACAGCAACCTCAAACTCTTGGGCTTAAGTGATTTTCTTTCTTTTTTCTTTGAGACAGAGCCTCAAGCTGTCACCCTGGGTAGAATGCTGTGCTGTGACATCACAGCTCACAGCAACCTCCAACTTCTGGGCTTAAGCGATTCTCCTGCCTCTGCTGGGACTACAGGCGCCTGCCACAAAGCCTGCCTTTTTTTTTTTTTTTTTATTGCAGTCATCATTGTTGTTTGGTGGGCCTGGGCTGGATTTGAACTCACCAGCTCAGGTGTATGTGGCTGGCGCCTTAGCTGCTTGAGCCACAGGCACTGAGCCTTAAGTGATTTTCTTCCCTCAGCCTCCCAAGTAGCTGGAACTATAGGCGTCTGCCATAACACCTGGCTATTTTTTGTTGCAGTTGCCATTGTTGTTTATCTGGCCCACACTAGGTTTGAACCCACCAGCCTCAGTGTATGTGGCTGGCACTGTAACTATTGTGCTTCGGTGCTGAGCCTTACGTTGCAGATTTAATCTTGCTTCTTCTAGAAAGTCTTTGTTAAAGTGCAAATTAGGCATCCATCTTCTGTGCTTTCAACGTTCCCTAGACTTGATCACTCATAGGACCTACTACAATGTTCTATAACTGGCTTGTTACTTGTCTGTATTCCCCACAAAACAGTATCTACTTTGGAAAAGGGATCATATCTGCCCTATTCATGGTTGTATCCCCAGTACCTTTCTCAGTGCCTGTTACATATGGGTGTGGAATAAATGCTTATTGAATGAATGAGCTGGACTCTGGGTAGCTGGAACTCCTAAGAATGGTATAGTTAAAGGAAATAAGTTCTAGCAGTAGCCAGTGGTCAGGAAAGTCTAAGGATTCAGTTCTAGGGATATCAGAAAATATTAAGTGCTATAGGTACAGGGTCTGGGCCTCAGAAGATGGGTTCAACCTCTGGAAAGATATGTGTGATGGAGAGCAGAGTAGAGATCAACATCATAGAATCTGCGCAAAGACTTGAGACTTGATTTCTGGTTAAGGTGCTTGATCCCAAAACCCCCAGAACTTAAAATATGAGTGGTTTTTATTCTTGTTTGATGGCCCAACATATAGTCTATCTTGGTGACTATTTAATATACACTTGAAAAGAAAATGGCTTCTGTGGTTAAGTAGTACGCCCTATAAATGGCAGTTAGGTCAAGTTGGTCATTAGTGTTGTTCTAATCTTTGCTATCCTTACTGATTATCTGCCCATTCATTCTATCAATTATTGAGTGAGAAGTGATTATATATTCAAACATAATTATGGATTTGTCTTTCTCCTTTTAGTTCAATCAATTTGCTTTATGTATTTTAAAATTGTGTTATTAGGTTCAGACTCATGAAGGATAATTATGTATTTTTGGTTAATTGATTACTGTATTAATATGAAACATTTTTCTTTATCCCTCTCTAAGGTTCTGAAGTCTACTCTGTGTGATAGTAATATAACTACTCTAGATTTATTAAAAAAACAGCTTGGGGCCAGGCACAGTGGTTCACATCTGTAATCCTAGCACTTTGGGAGGCTGAGACAGGTGGATTGCCTGAGCTCAGGGGTTTGAGACCAGCCTGAGCAAGAGCAAGACCTTGTCTCTAAAAAATAGCTGGATGTTGTGGTGGGCACTTGTAGTCCCAACTACCAGGGAGGCAAGAGAATTGCTTCAAGCTCAAGAGTTTGAGGTTGCTGTTATCTAGGATGCTACAGCACTCTATCCAGGGTGACAGAGTAAGACTTTATCTCAAATAAATAAATAAAAGGGTAGTGCCTGTGGCTCAAAGGGGTAGGGCACCAGCCCCATATAATGGAGATGGTGGGTTCAAACCTGGCCCCAGCCAAAAAAAAAAAGAACTGGAAAAGAAAATAAACCAATAGCTTTACTGAGCTTTATAGTTTGCTTATCATATACTTTGCCCACTGAAAATATAATTCAATGGTTTAATGTAGTTAGATTGTGCAGTCATCACTATGGTCTCACTTTAGAACATTTTATTGTCCAGCTTTCTGTTGGTAAGTGTTTCTATGGTATAATGTTTTATCATTTTACTTAAAAACCAGATTTATTGAAACAAATTCTTTTACTTATGATCTTTTCATATCCTTATATTTAAAATGAAAATGAGTTTATTATAGGCAGCACATAGTTGAGCCTTATTCTTTTATTGAATATGATAATCTCTGTCTTTCAAATAGTGTTACATTTCGGGTAATTTTTGATGTAGTTATGTTTTAATCTACCAATATGTCATTGGTTTCCCATCTGTCTCATCTGCTTTGCTCATTTCGCTCTTTTCTGAAATTCTTTTTGGATTGAATATTTTATCCCCACAATTGATTTGTTATCTACAGTTCTTTTTTTTTTTGTCTTATTTTTCAGTGGCTGCTCTAAGATTTACAATATACATATTTAATTTATCATAGCCTATTTCCATTTTTTTTTTGAGACAGAGTCTTACTCTGTCATCCTTGGTAGAGTACCATAGGGTCATAGCTCACAGCAACCTTAAACTGTTGGCTCAAATGATCCTCTTGTGTTATCCTCTCAAGTAGTAGGGACTATGGGCACCTGCTATATCGCCCAGCTAATTTTTTCTATTTTTAGTAGAGATGGGGTCTCTCTCTTGCTCAGGCTGGTCTCAACCTCCTGTAATCCACCAGCCTCAGGCTGCCAGAGTGCTAGGATTGCAAGGGTGAGACACCACACCCAGCCAACATCACCTTTTATTTTTGAGACAGAGTCTCAAGCTGTTGCCCTGGGTAGAGTGCTGTGGTGTCACAGCTCACAGCAACCTCCAACTCTTGGGTTTAAGCAATTCTCTTGCCTCAGCCTCCCAAGTAGCTGGGACTCTATAGGCACCCGCCATAATGCTGTATTTTTATGTTGTTGCAGTTGTCATTGTTGTTTAGCTGCCCCAGGCCAGGTTCCAACCCACCGGCCTTGGTGTATGTTGCTGGTGCCCTGCTGACTGAGCTATGGGCGCTGCCAACATAGCCTATTTTTAAACACTACTATATATATAATATAAAAAATTTATAAGGGTATGCTTCCATTTCCCCCATTTTTTTCAGTGTCCTATTGTTGCCATACATTTCACTTCTATGTATGTTATAAACTCTACCATACCTTGTTATTATTTTTGCTTTAAATAGCTCATTATCTTTCATAAGAATTAAATACGAGAGAAAAGTCTCATAACTACCCATAAATTTACCATTTTTGGCACTATTCTTTTTTATGTCAATTTAAGTTTCCATCAGTATAATTTTTCTTTTACCTGAAGAATTTTTTAAACATGTATGATATGACAGGTTTACTGGTGACAAAGTCTTTCAGCTTTTGTTTATCTAAAAAGTCCTACCTCTTTTTTGAAGGATATATTCACTGGATGTAGAATTTTAGGTTCTAGTTATTATTGTTGTGCTGTCTTGCTTGTACCATTTTACAGGTGGTTTGCACAGTTTCTGAGAAGTCAGTGGTCATTCTGTTACACTTCCCACCATATGTAATGTGTGTTTTTCTCTGCCTGCTATTAGTATTTTCTTCTTATAACTCTCCCCAGCAATTTGATTATGATTGCGTGTGTGTATTATCATGTGTGGAAGTTTGTTGGGATTCTTGGATCTATGGGGTTTATAGTTTTTATTAATTTGGAAAATTTCAGAATTTTTCTGTTTCTTTTCTTTCTTTCTTTCTTTTTTTTTTTTTGAGACAGAGCCTCAAGCTGTCTGCCTGGGTAGAGTGCCGTGGCATAGCTCACAGCAGCTTCCAACTCCTGGGCTCAAGTGAGTCTCCTGCCTCCGCCTCCCAAGTTGCTGAGACTACAGGTGCCTACCACAATGCCTGGCTATTTTTTTTCGGTTGCAGCCATCATTGTTGTTTGGTGGGCCTGGCTGGATTCGAACCCGCCACCTTAGGTATATGTGGCGCCTTAGCCACTTGAGCCACAGGCGCTGAGCCTTTTTTTTTTTTTTTTAGAAAGAATTTCACTTTGTCACCCTTGGTGGAGTGCCCTGGCATCATAGCTCACAGCAACCTCTAACTCTTGGGCTCATCTTCTTGCCTCAGCCTCCCAAGTAGATGGGACTACAGGTGCCCTCCACGATGCTGGCTATTTTATGAGGTGAGGTCTCTCTGTGGCTCAGACTGGTCTCCAACCTCTGAGCTCAGGCAATCCACTCACTTAGGCCTCCCAAGTGCTGGTATTATAGGCGTAAGCCATGGTGCCCAGCAGAAATTTTCTTGTTTGATATATTTTTCCTCCCATGTCTTCCTCTTGTATTCTTATATGTATGCCAGCCCACTTTTATTGCCCTACAGGTCACTGACGCTGTTCAGTTTTTCACATTTCTGTAGCATACCAGGGCTGCCTGTCATAGGTCGTCTGTACATGGTCAACACCAATATTTGTGCATGTATACACATATGTGTCTACACCCTTTGTTTCCGCTGGGCTATGACAGGGTATGGAGAATTTGTTCTCTTCCACTATAAGGTGCACTTTTCACCAGGCATGGTGGCTCATGCCTGTAATTCCAGCACTCTGGGAGCCCAAGGCAGGAGGATCACTTGAGCTCAAGAGTTTGACACCAGCCTGAGCCAGAAAGAGACCTCATCTCTAAAAATAGCCGGGTGTTGTCACAGGCATCTGTAGTCCCAGCTACTTGGAAGGCTGAGGCAAGAGAAGGACTTGAGCCCAAAAGTTTGAGGTTGCTGTGTGTATGATGCCATGGCATTCTACTGAAGGCGACAAAATGAGACTCTGTTTAAAAAAAAAAAAGAGTATGAGACCAGCCTTAGCAAGAGTGAGATCCTATCTCTAGTAAAAATGGAAAAACTAGGGGTATGTGGTGGGTGCTTGTTGTCCTAGCTACTTAGGAGGCTGAGGCAAGAGGATCACTTGAACCCAAGTGCTTGAGGTTGCTTTGAGTTATGACACCAGTGCACTCTACCCAGGGTGACAGAGTGAAAAAAAAAAAAAGGTGCACTTTTCTGGTGATTAAAATTCACTAAATTCTGTCTCTGTCTGTGGATAGTGCATAGTCAATTCAGGCAAATTCTTTCTTTCCTCTTTCCTTATTACTCATGGTGTGTTCCATATCTGAAACCTTCCCTGATGCTTCTAAGACGTGGCACTGTTTTAAAATCTACTACTCTTTGCTCTCTGGTTATGTTTTAAATTCACCCCTTCCATTTGATAGAGGCATCCTGGGCCCGTACCAGGGAATTGATGAAGCAATCTCATTTATCATCAATACACATTACAGATTAGTCTGCATAATGGCACTGTTGGTATTTCTGTATCTAAAGTAAAAATAATTGAAATCACATATTTATTATATTTCAAATAGAAAACATTTAAAATCTATTATGAAACATGCCTCTGGTCACTTCTGGTGGGGCTGCTCTTTCAAATTTCAGCCTCCTCTGTTCTGGGGAAGCTGGGCTACAGTTAGAGAGGCTGATTGGAAATACCAGCCCCATCTGCTTCAGAAGTGTCTACCCTGTCCACCTCTCAGGAGTGAGCTTTCAGAATCACTTGTTGCGTCAGTTTTGAATTCTCTTTCCCAGCTGTGGAGAGATGGCTCTGACCTAGGTCTTGCTTAGTCCCTTCTCCAGCAGAGAGCTGCCCCTTTAGAGGGGAGAAGTGGGTGGTGGGTAGAAGAGATGGAAGGAGTCAGGGACTGACAGGAACTGATAGGACAAGAAGAAGGGTTTGTGATAAGGGTATCAAGGAGTCAGAGAAGGTGTAAAGAAAAGGTTTGAAGAGGGAGCCAAGAAGGGTACACGAAACTTTTAATTGAAAATGGTACTGTATCAGGGGTGGGGCCTGTGGCTCAAAGGAGTAGGGTACCGGCCCCATATGCCAGAGGTGGTGGGTTCAAACCCAGTCTGGGCCAAAAACTGCAAAAAAAAAAAAAAAAAAAAAGGTATTACATCAACAAACATATTGTGTACTTTAAAAATAGTATAGTGTTGAAAATTTGTATTGCAACCACAATTAAAAATCTTTTTGGGACGATTTCTATAGGGGGCCAGTAATGGAGAATTTTATTTTGATTACTACAACCTATGGTCTCAAAGGTTTAAGTCTTCTGATTTTTTCTTCATACTTTGGTGTTTGCCCTATTTGGATCCTGAAACTCTATGATAAAGTGGAAAGAGTTTTTGATGGTTTTTCAGTCAGACAGAGCTGAGTTGTCTGGATGCTGCTATTAATTGCAGCCTTGGGTCCATTACATAGCTCTCTGAGTCTTAACTTCCTTATCTGTAATTACGTATCTGCCTGAGATAGAGACTATTAGGCAATTAAATGCAAATACAAAAAGGATATTTAAAATGCCTATTACAGTATCTGGCACATAACAAGTGCTTATATAGATGGTTAAAATTATTAGTACTGTGTAAAGTATTCCATCATAATGAAATATCTCCTTTGGTTAATTATTCTCTGTTGCTGGAGTTTTTGGTGTTTCTAAGTTTTCATTTGCTTGTCTAAATGATTCCAAACAGTCTCATTATAGAAACTTTTGCTTAGAATGCCAATTTCCTTAGTGCTGTATTCCTAGAAGTGAAATTACTAGGTCAAAGGTATAAATAGCATTGTAGCTTGCCTGTTGGTGTTGAGAAAAATTGGATTAGTTTGAAATGCATATGTGATATTGAGGTACATTTATTTCCAAAGTTGGATCAATAGTGTATTTTTAAAATATTTATATTTGTGTGACTTTGTTAGTGAAGCAAAGCATTTTTCCATAAGATGACTTGTCAACCATCTTTCTAATAAAAGACATTTGGCTCATTTCTAATTATCACTTCTAGTAGGAGGTAAAAGCTGTTCTTTTATGTGAGGTTCGAATCTCTTGCTTTTTATGAGCTTTATCAGTCACATCTGTGTTGTACACTTTTCCCTGCTCTGCTTTATTTGTGGCAAGGTCCGAGTCCATTTCATTGTGCTGAAGTTTTGGATATATTAAAATGTATTCATCTCATAATGAAAAACACATTTTATTCTTATTTAATAGTCATGAATTTATCTATCATGCATTGAAATAAAATATAAAATATTTAGTTCTTTAACATATCTACAGCTTAAAACAGTGAATAGTAGACATTTAAGGCATATCAATTCATTTGTCAAGATTTGTTAAATAATGGTAATAAAATGAAATATGAGAGGGTGACATGATTTTAAATTCATGACTAAGTGTTGATTAAAATACATGGAAAAGTATGGGTCATCATCTCACTAGGTGCTTATAATCTGGTATTTTGAGTCTATTTTTGGGATCTTGATTCAACTTAATTTGTTCTTTTCCTGATTTTTGCCCCATTTTTCATAATTATAAGTATACTTATTTAAATGGTTATTTGTATTCTTGCTGGCCTATTTGTTTATTAAAATTTACCATGGAGTTTTAGTGTTCTGAAATATCGTATGGTATTTTATTTTATTTTATTTTTTTCAGTTTTGGCTGGGGCCAGGCTTGAACCCACCACCCCTGGTATGAGGCTGACGCCCTACTCCTTGAGCCACAGGTACCACCCTATTTTATTTTATTTTTTGAGACAGAATCTCAAGCTGTCACCCTAGGTAGAGTGCTGTGGCGTGATAGCTCACAGCAACCTCCAACTGGGGCTGATCCTCTTGCCTCAGTTTTTCTATTTTTAATACAGACAGGGTCTCGGTTTTGCTCAGGCTGCTCTTGAACTCATGAGCTTAAGCTATCCACCTACCTTGGTCTCCCAGAGTGCTAGGATTACAGGTGTGAGCCACCACGCCTAGCCTCATATAGTATTTTAATTGTTATCTCTTGCAATCTAAATCTAATCTTCAAGTGATTTAGATTTATTTTGTTTGCATGTCTTAAATTTTTTTTTCTGTAGTGAACATGTAGGAATGGTGTTAAAATAGAAAAAAATATGATGATATGTAATGGTAATAAAATGGAATATGAGAGGTTGACATGATCGTAAATTCATGACTAAATGTTGATTAAAATACATGGAAAAGTGTGGGTCATCATCTCACTGGTTTCTGTACCTGAATTCTGTTGTTTGCTTTCCTGTTTGTTGAGACTGGAACATTTTAAGTTCCTTAGGTAAAATGACTGAAAGAACTATATGAAGACTTACAGAACTAGGAATGATCTTGGTACAGTATAGGTCCATTTGTTTGGTTTGCCAAATACATATTTGTATCACCCTGATATTTAAAAAATTCTACTGTCTGGACTAATAATAACTGCTTAATAATAATTTTAAACAAAAGGGATGATTGGAAAGGATTCTTGCCTGATTTCTGGGTTTTTATTTGTTTGTTTGATTTTTGTTTTGGGGAAAAACGGTCTCATCTTCTTCTGTTGCATAAGCTGGAGTGCAGTGATGCAATCATAGTTCACTTCAACCTCGAATTCCTGGGTTCCAGCAATCCTCCCACCTCAGCCACCTGAGTAGCTGGGACTGCAGGTGCTGCAGGTGTGCCACCATGCCTGGCTGATTTTTAAAAATTATTTTTTGTAGTGATAGGGTCTCACTATGTTTCTCCAGCTACTCGCAAACTCCTGGCCTCAAGTGATCCTCTTGCCTGGGTATCCCAAAGTGTTGGGATTACAAGCATAAGCCCACTGCACTTGGCTGTGATTTCTGCATTGAAACGAGTTAACTTTGCTTCTGGACACAATAGAGTAATTGGTACTAGATTTATCCTCCAGTCATAGTAGCTAGAACTATGGACAAAATATATAAGAACAGTTTTTGTCCTTTGAATGGCATGCAATATAATCTATGATGCTTGAGAGAAGGGAAACAAATGAGGTGAGTGCTACAACTGACCCACTGTATTGCTGGGATGGAAATTCTAGGACTCAGAGCAGAAAGAAGAACCCCAAACAGAGCCCACCAATTTCTCTAAGTTAAAAACATAAACGAGAGTTTGGGGTGGGGGGCATCAATGTAGCTAGAACTTGTGGGGCAGAGTACAAAAGAGGATGGAGTTGCACCAAGAGGGAGGTCAGGCTATTATATACAGAGAGACCTCCATAAGTCTTTGGTTGCTCTGTACGTGTGTGAGAGGAAACTACTGAGGCTGTGGAGAGGATCACCACAAAGCAGTAAGCTGAACAATTTCTGGATCTTGCACAGGCCTGGGAATAGTTTATCCTCTACCATCCAGAGTAGAAAGATCTTACAACTTCCAAGGCATTAAGTAGGGTTCTCAGAAGGATATTTCTTTATTAGCAGGGTAAATTAGCTCCAAACTAAAGGCTGCTCTGGTTTCAAAGGAAGCTTTAAAAGGAATAAACTAGGCGGGGTGCCTGTATCTCAGTGGTTAGAGCATTGGCCCTATGCACCAGAGGTGGTAGGTTCGAACCCAGCCTGAGCCTGCTTAACAAAAACAAATAAATAAAAGGAACAAACTGAATCCAAATAAGAACTGTATACCAGGACCAAATCCAAAACTAATTAATAAAATTCAACAAACTCCAATAACCAACATTGTAAAATTAACACTATTAGGCATCTAATAAAAAATAACTAGGTGTGCAAAGAACCTGGAAAATATGATCCATAGCCAAGAGAAAAACCAACAAATAGATACAGACCTAGTAATGACAGAAATGATGGGATCAGAGGACAAAGATGTTAAAACAGCTGCTTTTATAAATATGCTCCATATGTTCAAGAAGATGGAGGAAAACATGAGAGAGAAATGGAAGATTCAAAATGGACCCAAATGGAACTAACTTCTAGAGATGAAATATATAATATACAAAGTGAAAAATATAGTGGTTGAAATTAACAGCAGATTAGATACCGAGGAAGAAAAAAACCCCACGTGAACCTGAAATTACAATAATAGAAACTATTTAAATTGTGGGGTAGAGAGAAAAGTACTGAATAAATGAATGGGGTATCAGGACCTATGGCACAATATGAGCAGTCATTGTAACTGGAGTTCTAGGAGAATAGAAGAAAGGCGAAGGCAGAAGGGAAAAGTTTCTAAATTTGATGAAAATTATAAGCTATGTACAATGAGCCCCAAAGAGAGCAAACAGAAAGAAAATCGTGTCAGGGCATGTTATAATAAAATCACTGAAAATCAATGATAAAGACAAAAATTTAAAAGCAGCCAGAGGAGAAAAGGACATATTCTGTACAGAGGAACAAAAATAAGATTGAGAATATACTTCTAATCAGAAACAAAGTGATAGCTATCCCTGTATCTTATCAACTCCCTATTGATCATTCAACAATAGAAACTATTTAAAATGAGTTTAATAGAATATAAGTAATAGTTCCTTGCAAATTAAAAAAACTCTGTTTTCTTTTTCATCTGTAATCTTCCTTTTTATAAAATTCAGCAAATTATGAATTTGTTAATATTTCATAAAAATTAAGTTTTGATAATTTCTATACTTTTAACTCTGTCTTTTTATTTGCTTTAACTATTATTTTTCTTTCTTAATTTGTTTTGGCTTTTTAATTTAAATTTTAAAAAATCATTATGGATGAGTGTGGTGGCTCATGCCTGTAATTCTAGCACTTGGAGGCCCCAGCAGGTAGATTACTTGAGCTCAGGAGTTTGAGACCAACCTGAGCATGACCCCATCTTACCTCATATCTACTAAAAGCAGAAAAACTAACCCAGCTTTGTGGATGGTGTCTGTAGTCCCAGCAACTCTGGAGGCTGAGGGAATAGGATCACTTGAACCCAGGAGTTTGAGGTTGCTGTAAGCTATGATGCCATAGTACTCTATCTGGGGCGACAGAGTGAGAATCTGTCTCAAAAAAAAAAAAAAGATATAAACTCAGTTTAATAAGCTTGATGTTTAAATTTCATTTTCTGAAGTCAATATAAACATTCATGACCTTATCTTTTTTTTTGTACTACATTAATTTAGTATGTAATTATTTTAGCAAACTTTTATTGGGCATATACTTTAGGTACGGTACTATGGTAAGCATTCCTGCTCTAGTTATATATTGATGTATACCAATGTATCAGCTGAGTTACCATCATAGCATAAACTCCATTTCTTACTGTGTGTTGCTGTAAACATTGTCAAGCATTATTCAGCCTATATAGGTGCTTAACACGTTAAAGAAACAAGGAGCAGACCCAAGAACTCAGCAAGCAAAGATACTGGAAATTTATTGTTGCTGTTGGCCGCTCTTCATGCTTTAACAAATCCTGGGACCTCATTGTCATTTTAGGGAAGATTTAATCCCAAGTTCTAGAAATCACTCAAGCTTGCTTAAGCTAAAAGAGACACAAGGAGGGGCGGCACCTGTGGCTCAAAAGCGTAGGGCGCCAGTCCCATATGTTGGAGGTGGTGGGTTCAAACCCAGCCCTAGCCAAAAACTTAAAAAAAAAAAAAAAGAGAGAGACACAAGCAGACAACGGTGTTTCACAGAACCCAAGGGCTAGAGAGAGCCTCAAAACCACCAGCAACAGATGCTGGAAAGTGTCCAGAAATCAAGTCGTCACTCCGTCTCTTTTACCTCTTGGTGAGGGTTTTCTTTTCTGTGCTTTTTTTTGGTCTTCTCAGCCTTCCATACATCCTCTTAATTATCCATGAAGCCTGACTGTGTCCAAATGCAAACTTCCACTAGAGACAATCTGATGGCTCAGCTAGGCAGGTGTCTGTACCTTGGAGCAATCATATGTGGCCAAGACAGTGAGGTGAACAAGTACAGGGCTGTACAAATTACACTCAGGAGAAAGGGCAGCTTGCAGGCAACTCCCCAAAGGGGTCTCCTACAACCTTATATTTGGATGTTTATAAAGATCTTCACAGATATGATTAATTAATACTCGCCTTACTCTATGAAAGAATTTGAGGCAGTTAAATCTTAAAGTATGAAGTGTGTTCAGGTGCAGACTTGAATATAATATCCCTGGAAGATAAATAAACTTAGTATTAAAATGCTTTGCTACAAAATTATTAAAATTTTCAAGCATAATGCAGTAATTTAAATTATTTTCTTAAGTGAAAAATCTCATTTCCAATGTTTGCAGGCAAGTGCAGACATTTTCAAAAGTGACTGTTGGGCTGGTTTCTTTCTTTCTTTTCTTTTCTTTTTTTTTTTTTTTGAGACAGAGCCTCAAGCTGCCCCCCCCCCCTCCCCGGGTAGAGCGCTGTGCCATCACAGCTCACAACAACCTCCAACTCCTGGGCTCAAGCGAGTCTCCTGCCTCTGCCTCCCAAGTAGCTGGGACCACAGGCCCCCACCACAACGCCTGCAGCTGAGAGGAAGGCTGACTAAGAGAGCAGGCTTCCCCCCTCTGGGGGGAGGGGTTATCTATCCCAACGGGCTTGGGTGTGTATCCTTGTGTGCAATTATAATTGGGATGTGGAATGTTAAGATGAGGATTAAATAACATCAGGGCAGATTCTTGGGTAGTCTGTTTCTTTGTGAGCGGGAGTAATAGTAGGAAAGGCTGGGATTTCCTTGGGATGAACCTAAGAAAGTAAAAAGGTGGCTGTCAGCTTCTGAGCAGAGGTTGTCCTAGAGATCGAGATCAGCCCTCCAGGGACCAGCCATCATTGTTGTTTGGCCGGCTCGTGCTGGATTCAAACCCACCACCTTAGGTGTATGTGGCTGGCGCCTTAGCTACTTGAGCCACAGGCGCCGAGCCAGTTTCTTTCTTTTTATGTGCACACAGCCTGTATTTTAGCCAAAACTATACAGTAAGGAAAGGCAGTAAAAGAAGACTTAAAGTAAATAAATTTGAATATAACCAACAGAGAGAGTTGCTTTTAGATATTTAAAATATTTTGGCCAGTGCAACATTTTGGTTAACAGATTGTTGAAATGTTATAAGGAAATGAAACTGAGTTGTCTGGGTTTTCCCAGGTGTTTCTATATGACTGTAGCTGCTTGTACCTCATACCAGGGCTGCTAAACGTTTGGGGTTAAATATCCTCTCGTTCAACTGCTAAACGCGGAGGGGAAGTGAAACGCGGAACAAATCGTTACTCTAGACAGGAAGCAATAGAAAGGCAAATCAATATGGTTCTTGACTTGGTCCTTTGCATTGTTGTTTTATTTTTTCTGGAAATGCTTTACAGCAATGCCCTCTTAGACCACTAGTCGTTCAGTAAATGCCTTGTCCGATAACAGCGCAAGCCCACACTCAGACTGAAAGTCTCTGCTCCCCTGGGAAGAGACCCTGCACGTAGCTTGAGTTAATTTGCATATAAATTCAAGCGGCTGGGAGGAAGGCTGACTAAGAGAGCAGGCTTCCCCCCTCTGGGGGGAGGGGTTATCTATCCCGACGGGCGTGGGTGTGTATCCTTGTGTGCAATTATAATTAGGATGTGGAATGTTAAGAAGAGGATTAAGTAACGTCAAGGCGGATTCTTGGGTAGTCTGTTTCTCTATGAGCGGGAGTAATAGTAAGAAAGGCTGGGATTTCCTTGGGATGAACCTAAGAAAGTAAAAAGCTGGCTGTCAGCTTCTGAGCAGAGGTTGTCCTACAGAGATCGAGATCAGCCCTCCAGGGACCAGCCATTGCCTGTCTAGACAAAGAAAGAGTTCAGAAATGGCTGGAGGATTCTACCAACAGGCCAGTAGGAAGGGAGCACACAGGCAGTTACAGTGAGGCAGTGGAAACAGCAGTGTGAGCAAGGGCAGCGCTTCGTAAAGATTGGTGGGAGAGGCTCTGCACTTGAAGAGAGATGGCAAGAGGATGCTTGTTCCTGCAGCTGCGCCCTCCCCCATTTCTACTGGAACATTGCCACTTCCTTGTAAACCAGCTACCCCATCTCTTAAGCCTTTCCTAGATTTCTCATCTCCCTCCAGTTGATAGACCATTTCTCTGGCCCTCTTTCCAGAAAAACAATTCCGAAGAGTGGCTCATGCTTGTCTCCCGATCTTCACATCTTTTCGGCCTCCTTTTAATCTTGAAAATGTTTTTTGGCATTAAATACCAGAGAACTTTGAATCAGCTGTGTAAAATAAAATGGAGAATATATGGACTGAAATGATGAGAACCCCACAGGTAGACCCAGGCTCTGCCCTCCTCTTTGGAGTTGGCTTCATCCTCAGGCTGCCACCAAGATGGTTTCCACAAACGAGGTGTCACATGCAGAACTGACACCCGTCAGTGGAAGAAAAGGTGCTTTCTTCTCCTCATGTTTCCTTTAAAAACAAAGAGACCTCTACAGAAATCCTTCAACAGACTTCCCCTCAACATCTTTTTGGGCAGAATTGTATCACATGTCCCTTCCTAAACAAATCATTGCCAAAGGAAAATGAATCACAGTGTTTGTTTTGGACCAGTCAGGATTTACACTGGAGCTCCTGGTAGGACTTCAGTCTAACTTTGGTTCCCAACACTATAGTGAAATGGAACTGCATGAGGCACCAGACCCATGGAGTCTTTCTTTGTCCTCACTCTCTCCCCTTTTTTCGCAGCATCTGACACAGCACCCATCAGCTTCTACTAAATCAGGCTCTTCTGGTTTTCCTTTTCCCTCAGGTTGTTCTTTCTCAGTTTTCTGGGTTGGGTACACAGGATTTTAAAACATCTTATTTTGCACTGAATTTTACCTTCCCAACACTATTGGGATAAATGATTCCCACCAACTGAGGAGTGAGATGATTAGCCAGGATTTGCCAAGTGGCCAAGAATGGGTTTTATGTCCCTTAGTTGATTAAACACCTCCAGCTTACAAAAGAGATTAAAGAGACCAAGGTGTATAGTAGAGAGACCCTCATGTCAGTTTTTCCCCAGGTTAGGGGAGCAATGGGGGTGCTTGCTTTCCCCTAACAGTTTAGGCAAAGGGGTTTTACTGGAGAGCACGTGGAGTGGAGTGCAGTAGACAGGAGTCGGATGGCGGCTGCCTAGCCGCTCTAATGTTGGGTGCTCTCCTAGAGTTTTGGGCAAATCGTGTTTGAGGGCTTCCCTGAGCACACATAGAAAAAGTGAGTAAGCTTGAGGTTTTCTTTGATCCTGTTCAAGAAAGCTGCTTAGAGAAAAAGCCCAAACTACAAACAACTTTTAGAGATATGCCATTCGATCCCAAGGTAATAAAGGAAGAACGGTTAGTTCCCAGCCCTAGGAGATGCATTTTCTTACGGCAAGGGAACTGCCATTGCAAGGTTCCCTAAGATGGTGAAGTCTCTGAAAAAACCATGATATCGTGCCATGAGGGGAAGAATAAGCTCTAGACACCTGCTACGTTTAGGTAGCTCTGATTAGTTCACAATAAGACCAGCTAAGTAAGATCTCTCCCTTCCTGGCCCTTTTCTCCCTTCTCACTCTGTTTCAACCTTGGAGGAAACAGAGGCAGCCAAATGAATTGGGAGAGGACTTGACATTTCAGGTGAAATAGAGAAAGAAGAGCCAACTCCCACTAGAGGCATCTAGATGGAACCACACCCAAGCTGGGAGAGGGC
Organism: Galagoides demidoff; assembly: GCA_963574575.1. Classification (NCBI taxonomy): domain Eukaryota; kingdom Metazoa; phylum Chordata; class Mammalia; order Primates; family Galagidae; genus Galagoides; species Galagoides demidoff. The sequence goes on from CAUYQV010082060.1 coordinate 18,595, forward strand.
AGTGCCTCAACTCTTCATGAATTTGAAGGTTTTTGTCATTACCCTGGAACATTCATGATACTGCAGGGAGACCCTGTGTGTGTGTGTGTGTGTGTGTGTGTGCACGCCCACCTGACCAGATGGCTTTTTATTAGTTAAGAACATCTATAAAAGTAAAAAAATTGCCTTCAATTTTATTCCAGGAGCAGGGAACAACTAGTTCTACCATGGGAATAGCCTGAATAGGTAGTGGAGGAAAAGAATAAAGTGGCTTTCTGGTTACACCATACTTCCCTTGCTCAGTGTACATTAAGACTGGCTTTTTTGAAACAAGATGGCGGGCTCACGGTGAGGCACCATGAAGGGATGAAAATTGGTTTTTCCTAGAAGCAGATTTTAAAAGCAGTGTTTATTCAAAACATCTTTTTTCATAAGTATCTTGATACACCGTGGCTGGAGCAGCAGTAAAATGGGTTATAGCAAAGAGAAGTATCCTGAAACATTTATTTCTAATCCAAAATGGAGCTTTATATTGTATTTGTCACAAATCTACATATTCTTCTCTACCAGATGACTATAATTGCAAAGTAGAGCTTGCTTTGACATCTGATGGCAGGACAATAGCATGCTACCACCCTTCTGTGGACATTCCATATGAACACAGAAAACCGATTCCTCTCCCAGATCCTGTGCATAAAAATGGAGAAACACACGATCAAGTGCTGAAAAACAGATTAGCAGAAACAAGTGAACACCTTGAACAAGGACTCATGATAGAACAACTTAGCAAAATGTTCTTTACTACTAAGCACTCTTGGTATCCTGTGGACAGTATCACACTTGTTGTAAGGAACTCCTCCGAAGGACAGATGATATTGAGGTTTTCCAGGGAATCAGAGAGAAATGTGACTCACTTTCCATTTGAGAAAATGCAATCTGGTATATTCATTAATATGTTATATAGTAAAATAATAATAATAAAATGCCTTTTCATATATATATATATATATATGACTGGCTTTTTCTTCTTCCATCCAACCTCTGAGTGAAGTTGTGCCCAAGTCCCGTCCTAGGTCTTCTTCCCTCTTTCTTGAAATGTTATCATTTTCTGTTTTATGGCTTTAACCTCCTCTTATGCTGATGACTTCCAGCTGTGAAACTTTAACCCAAACATTTTCCCTGAGCCCCAGAATTATGAATCCAATTGTTACTGGCAGCTTCACTTGGATGTCTAATAGGCATCTCAACATGCCCCAAATTTTCCTGCCTCCACCATTTGTTTTTCTCTAATTCTTTCTATAATAAAAAAGAGCATCACTTTTCAAATGGTTACTGAAACCCAAAGTTGAGGAGTCATTTTTGATTTTGCCCTATTTCTTGCCCCCTGGATGTTGGCTACTCATACCATTGTCAGTTCACGACCAAGTCTGGCCAGTTCTGCCTGAAGAATTTATCATAAATGCGTCTCTTCATCTCTATTGTCATCCTTTAGTGTCCAAGGCACCATAGTGTTTTGCCTGGACTATTGCCAGACCCTCTTATTGGGTCTCCTTTCTCCCATCATTGCCCTGTTTAGTCTATTTTCTATATCACTAGAGGAATTTTTTCAAACATTTAAAACTAATCATATCACTGCCCTATTTAAATCCTCTATTTGTTTCCTATTTCATATAGACCATATGACTGTAGCTTATAAAAGCCTTCATGAGCTAGTCCCATCTCCCTCCTTCATTCTTATCAACCACTGTCTCTTGATCACTATGCTGCAACCATACTTCCTTGAATGTCCCAGTTTTTTTTTTTATGCAGTTTTGGGTCCAGGCTGGGTTTGAACCCACCACCTCTGGTATATAGGGCTGGTGCCCTACTCCATTGAGCCACAGGCACCGCCCAAATGTCCCAGTTTCTTATTTTGCACTGCCTATTCCTCCTGCCTGGAATGAGTTATAAGGCTGGATCCTTCTCAACCTTCAGATGTCTGCTCAAGTATCACCTTCTTGGGGGGCTTTTCCCGAGCGCTCTTTCTAAAGTTGCTCTTCCTGCACCCTCCTTTGCTCTCTAATTACTGTATTTCTTTTATCCATAGCACTTGTCACAGATGTAAGTTGTCTTATTACATGTTTACTTACTTATTACTTATTTTCTATGTCTTTTACCACAATATATGTTTCATGGGAATAGAGACCTTTCCATATTATCCACACCAATATTCTTGGCACCTAGAATAATTATCTGGTAGATAGTAGGTGCTCAATAAAATCTCAGTGAATAAATGAATGGAAGGGACAACATGCAACAGATGAGTGTAGATGTAAGCAGGGAGAGCCCAGAGTGAAGTCACAGGCTTATTCAAAGGGAGGCTGGGGCTTTAGGGTGGGCTTCTTGTAACTGAGTGGGCCATGCCCCACATCGCTGTGTTACCAGAGAAGAGAAGGACAGAGTTTCCAGGGGCAGGGAAGCTAGATATTATGGCTGATTAGTTTTGCCTTCTCTGCAGTCAGAAGATGAAAGAGAAAGAAAGTCGTGAAGGCTTGGGCAGCTCCTTCCAAGAAAATCCTGTTAAAATGGCAAGAAGAGCTATACTTCCAGCATTTCACCCTCTGATGGCCAGACTGAGTGATAGTCCCTTCAGTGCACAGGGTCCGGGTGGAGACCTCCCTCTCCTAAGAGCATGTGCCTGCACAGGAACCTCCAGTATTTCCCAAGGCTGAAAATATCTGATGTGCACCCAACTAATAGAAGATCCAAGATAACTTAGGTGAGGTTCTGTGAACCACAGGAGTAATGAGAAATTCTGGGACACCATCCTATGTTTATAAACCCCATTCCCTCTTTACAACCAAATTCAAACTGCAAATAGTAATAGATGACAGTGACTGTTTAATCAGCCCAATAAACAATATGGTGTGAAACGCATAGGGTGTGAGAGACATCTGGGCTCAAATTCTTTTTTTTTCTTTTACCAGATTTTGGCCACCCCTGGTATATGGGGTCAAAGCAGTAGCGCCCTACTCCTTTGAGCCACAGGCGCCACCCCTGGGCTCAAATTCTATCTCTGTCACTTATCAGCTTACTGATCTTGAGCAAGTTGATTAACTTCTCTGAAGCTTTATCTTCATTTATGAAATAACTACCTTTACAAAGTTATTTGGGTTCAAGGGTTTGGTATGTAGAAAAGGCCTGACAAATGGTGGTATGATCATTATGGTGGTATATTTTTGGCTTATAACTCAGAATGTTAAAATACTTCATAGGCATAATAAAATGCAAAGTCTATCTTACCTTTCTCTTCCCATCTCCAAAATCTGTGGTGAGTCTCTGCCTTTTAGAGAAGCCAAATGCTTTTAGCCAAATGCTTCAAAGTAATATATTTATTTTAAGTAAATTTGGGTCAAGGTTCATATCAAACACAGATTTGAGTTGGGTTTTGTTACTCACGGTGGCAAGAATCCTAACTAATATAGCATATAACACAACTCTCTGACAAATTACTGTTATTATTATTGCTTTTGTCCATGTAGCAGTCCATGAAAATCATACCCCTAGCAGAATTGCCTTCAATTTACCTTCTCTAGTCAGTATGGCTTTTAGAGATAGTGTGATAAATCAAACTTATTTTAAACAAAATCTTTGCTCTTGGTTCTATCCATAAAATACACTTATTTACTTCCCTCTCTCATTTATTGACTCATCCATGCATCCATTCATTATGGTACAAACTAGGGAAAAGAGATTCCCCTTTAGTTAAGTCATCTGATAATAAGAGACATAGGGATTCTTCATCCTTCACAGAAGAGCCTCCAATGAAAGTTATTTGGGAATGTGAGGGTGGATCTGGTGGTGGTGTCCCATGAAAGAAGACTTGTTTCATCTCCCTACAGAAGTGATTTTCAACCAGTGTACTGCAGTACACTGATGTGCTGTGAGAAGATCTTAGATGTGCCACCCAAAACTTTAAAAATCATTAATTAAATTATTTTTGAAAGAAGTTCAAAGTGCAGTAATTATATTCTCCCTTTTACTCTTTTTTTTTTTTGATCAACATAACTTAAGATGTGTGTGAGATAAAAAGGGTTGAAAAACACTGCCTTAACAGTTAGAGCTTTCTCACCTTTGAACAGTGTGTAGATGGACCATTCCTGTCTGTTGCCAGCTAATGGGAATTTTGCAGGCCTGAGCTGACCCATGTCTGCCTGACCCTGACTGATCTTCACATCAGCCTCCTGGCTCCTGTGCATTTTGCCTGACTTTAATTATCCTGCAACAGCTGCTGCCTCCCTCCCTGGTGCAACCCCAAACTGGGCCTGTTTTCCAGCTGGCTTCGTGAAACCAGCATGCAAAGGGCTGGAAGACAGTTTCTGCATGTCTTTGCAGAGGGGTGTTTTCTTGGTAGCATGACCTGTTTGAGTTGGAGAGAGTCAGTGTTCTGTAATCCTTGCATTAGCAAAAGAATTTTCTGCTATTTGAACTCCCCATTGTCAGAGATAACTTTAAGAGCAGTATTTATCACATGCGGAATGTGTCCTTGGTTGTGGATTACTTTCATCAGGCAAGCACACCACTTATTCTGCCTCTCCTGAGAACCACAGCTATAGGTTACAAACGGCATAAAGAAGCTAAGCAGCTGTATTAATATACCAGAAAAATGCCCCAGCAAAGTATTCAGGGCAGGGGCGACCAGGATCAGTGCCATGGCATTGGTCAGCTCTCAGTCTGCAAGTCTGCTGGGAGTCCTGGGGGGTGTAGTAATGTTGGGAGTGGTTCCACAGTTTTAAGGTGGTGGACAAGGGAATCAGGCAGGGATGGGTGCTCTCGGGCCTGGGACCGTGGGTTCCTCCTAGCCTCATGCTGTTTGTAGGACTGGAGACAGTTCTCTGTACAGGAGTGGAGCCACGGTACAAAGATCACTGTCAGGTCAGATGGGGGAGGGCTGTTTGCTTGAAGTAACCTGAGATCATGTGGCCAGGGTGGAGAGGGGAAATCATCCCCCAAACAAGCAGCATATGGAGTTGGAATGAAGTGCAAGGAAGGGGCCAAGGAGACTGGTTTCGAACAAAGGCTGGGAACAGCTAATATGTGTGGGAGTTTCCCTCCCTGGGGGGTTGCGTGATTTTGGGGGTGGGTGTGAGGACTTAAAGTAGAGACACAGGGTGCACAGTGGAAGGCTGAGCCTGGAACCTGGTGGAAAGGGACTCCTCAAGTCCTAGGGCTGTGGAAACCAGATTCCTGATATAGTTGGCTGCCCTAACTGTAAACTTTGTCTTATATGGACCTGTGGAATTTTTTCATACCTGTGGACGATTCTCACATGAAAGGTACCTGTGAAATGTGACAGGCTATAAACAACCTCCTCACTTTTTAGCAGTTCTTCCTCAAGGCTTTGGTGTCTCACCATGCTGAGTTCTGAGTTGTCACAAGATGTAGGTGAACTCTCTCCTCTCTGTCATCATCACCTATGGCTCCTGCAATCTCCACAATTGGGTGGCAATTGTTTGGTTAAATGTCTTTTATCTTTTCTTCATAGCTGCTCTGCAATGTCTTTCTCAAGTATTTTATTTTTGTCACACCATCTAATCATTCTGTCTTCTACCAGTGGTAAAGAACCTCCCTGAAATTAAGTTTTTTTAAAAAAATTGATGCTTTTGGGCAGTGCCTCTGGCCCATTGAGTAGGGCACTGGCCCCATATATCAAAAATGGAGGGTTTGAACCTGGCCCTGGCCAAACTGCAACAAAAAATAGCTTGGATGCTGGGTGGGGGGTGGGGGACACCTGTAGTCCCAGCTAGTGAGGCTGAGGCAAGACAATTGCCTAAGCCCAAGAGCTGGAGGTTGCTGTGAGCTGTGATGCCACAGTACTTCACTGCGGGGGCCAAAATTTTTCTAAAAAAAAAAAAATTGATGCTTTAAAAAAAAAAAAAGGAAATCACAGAGGGCTGTGATACATTTGAAAAAGATGATGAAATTTTGAGGAATATTTAACCACTGGCTAAATCTGAACAATAATAACAATAATGATGTAATGGAAAGTTCTAACAGTAAAGCGCTCTGGGCTCCAGGCCTAATTGAGTCTCCAATTAACCGTGTGACCTCTGAATTCACTCAGCCTCTCTGGGCCTCATCTGTCAGACGAAGCGAGTGACTAGACCAGTGCTTCTCAAGGTTGATGTGCATGTGGATTGCCTGGGATCTCGTCAGAATGCAGATTCTGATTCAGTAGGTCTGGGATGTGGCCTGAGACTCTACATTCCAGATGGTGCTATTGCAGCTGGTCAGCCATGAGTAGCAAGGGCTTGGAAGTATTTGTCAGTCCTGGATATACATCAGAATCTCCTTAGGAGTACTAGACAAAAAGTACTGAGACAAAATATACATGCTCAGGCCCTACCTCCAGAGAGAGGTGTATAATTGATTTGGGATGGGGCCTAGGCATCAGGGTTTTTTAAAAAGCAATTCGGGTGATGTTAATGTGCTGTCAGGGCTGAGTGTTACTGGGAGGAGCTCTAGGAATCTATGAAAAATTGTTTATACACAAACATACATGTATATGGTGTATGAATATGAATGTATACATGTATACATACGGAAAGCCAATGTTCCTTTTAGAGAATGTAGGAAATTAGAATCTTCCCCCTTTCAGCTGTGAGGAGGGAGGGCAGAGAAGGATCAGAAGAAACAGCAAAATGACTGTTCAGCCAAAGAGGCCACGAAGGAAAACAAGCCCAGCCCTTTGCCTTGTGTGAACTGTTGAACACCCAGGCAGCATAAGACTCAGGAAGGTAGAGCTCTTGACAGGTTTAACACAGAACCTGTCAACCCAATGGGTCCTGTCAGACCTTGGGCTGTGGCCTGACCAAGATTTTAAACTAAAACCTTTTCTGTTTTTAAACCTAGCCCTATAAAGCAGTAGGGCCAAACCACCTGCCAGTTCATAATTTCAGAACTTTATTCTGGGCTGGAAAAGTTGAGTGTACTTACTGTAGGCCAGCCACCTGCAATAAAAAGGGGGGATGGTTTCCACTGTTTATTCAAGCTGAAGAAGGAGGTTCTTGTGCTTGATTTTCATTGCATCATTCATCAGAAAAGCAAAGCAAAGAGAAAATGGCTCTTTGAAATGGCAGCTGTCTTCAAGGAGGCTGAATGTTGTCAAAGGAAAACAGCTAGGAAGTTAAGGCCTGGGCTGAAAGAGTCAATGGCTCATTTGTTCAGCTGAGTTCTCTGAAGGGTTTGCTGGGAGGAGAGCCTGGATGATGTGGGAAGAATGGGCTAAAGGGCTCATCTAAAATCATGAGGAGAATTTGGACTTGGGAGCTGGCCATGAAAGAAAAGATGGGAGAGGGAAGGCAAGTCCAGGGCGTGGTGGGCTAGGGGTGGTAGCGAGAGAAACCCAGTTCTGGGTGTCTTGCAAAAGGGCCTTTGATAACAGGTTGCCTGCACCGTGTGTGAGCCGGTGTAGGACAGTGCTAACACCTCTCTGCAGCAGCTGGATTGCCTCCAGCAAGTGACAGGACTGGCCCTGCATGATGATACCAGAGCCAAAATTAAAGGAACAGCTCCAGGAGGAGAATGGAGTGCCTGAGGGCAGGAGAGACTGGCAGGCAGAGTGGAAGGAGTTGTGAGCACAGTCCTGCCAGCCCTGCTGGCCCTGCCGCATTAGCAGAAATCTCAGGGAGAGCCCTGGACTTTCCGCAGGACACAAAAATTAGGACTGAATCTGTCTTATCTAGATCATAAAGAGCTGGGCTATTCTAGGGCCACATTTTTTTTTTTTTTATTGAATGGTAACTAAGTACATTAATGTACTTCTGGGGTACAGTGTGGGGTTTTCACATGCAATCTGAAATACTTCCATCAAACTGATCAACACAGCCTTCATGTCATTTTCTCAGTTATTGTTTTAAAACGTTTTCATTCTACTCTTAGAGAGATTCACTTGTACCCCTGTAAGATAAAC
>CAUYQV010082067.1:0-41679 GCA_963574575.1 Galagoides demidoff
GACAGAGCCTCAAGCTATCCCCCTGGGTAGAGTGCCATGGCATCACAGCTCATAGCAACCTCCAACTCCTGGGCTCAAGAGAGTCTCCTGCCTCCGCCTCCCAAGTAGCTGGGACCACAGGTGCCTGCCACAATGCCCAGCCATTTTTTGGTTGCAGCCATCATTGTTGTTTGGCGGGCCCGGGCTGGGGATTCGAACCCTCCACCTTAGGTGTATGTGACTGGCGCCTTAGCCGATTGAGCCACAGGCGCCGAGCCTCGAGTACATTCTAAAGAGAGAATGTACCGTGCTGGAGAAGACTGTAGAAAGGGTTTAGAATAATGCTAGGTTGGGAAAACTGGAACACGTGATTCTGGGGAAAAGCTGGCTCAGGGGGGACATGCTTTAGTTGTGCAGTGCACAGCAGTAGATCAAGGTGTAGGAAAGAATTCCTGCAGAAGGTGGGGTGTGTTACAGCTCTACTGGTTCCCTTTTCTTTCTGAGATTCCATGCCCCTCCTTTTACTTTTTATTTTTTTCTTCTGGCTTACAGCAGCCACAAAATCCTGGGCTTTACATGGTCCTCTTGCCTCAGGCTCCCAAGTAGCTGGGACTATGTGCCCTTATGCCTGGTTAAATATTTAAAAATTTTTTTTGTGTAGACAGGGTCTTGCTATGTTGCCCAGGCTGGTCTTGGACAGCTAGACTCTTAGCTTCAACTCCCAGAATGCTGAGATTATAGGTGTAAGCCATTGAACCTGGCCTTCCATGCCTTTTTTTTTTTTTAATTCAGAAATACGGAATGCTTCACGAATTTGTGTGTCATCCTTGTGCAGAGGCCATGCTAATCTTCTCTGTGTTGTTCCAATTTTAGTATATGTACTGCTGAAGCGAGCACCCTTCCATGCTTTTTAAGATTATCTGAGGCTGTTCAACATCAAATGGGTAGGTACCAAGAGGACTCGGAGGATTGTTTTCAGGCCACCTAAATGTAGGTGTGAAGGAGGAGTGTTCAATCATTCCCTCCTCCCAGAGTGACCCTCTCTGGTCTCAACTTTGCAGGCCAGAGGAAGCCAGAGAGGCTTGGGAGTTAGCAGTATCTCTTGATGACAGGCTCTGATGCAAGCAGGTGCTTCAGGAATTGAGATGTGGGATGAAGCCTGATGTCTTACTGGGGTGGAAGGCCATCTTGATGTGGCTCCTGCCCTCCTTGCTGCCGCATCCTTTCTCCTGGCTCCCTGTCCCCGAGCCCTGTTTGTGCCAGTGGTGAATTCCTTGCGTAACGTGGCTCTTGTCCTTTAGGACTCTGGCTGCTGCTGCTGCTTAAATACTCCCCTCTGTTGCTGAATAAATTCTTGGTCTTCTTTCAGGACCAGCAAAAAGTTCACAGCTGTAGAGGTTTTTCTGCTGCCCAGTATTGGTTACTTTGTAGCACACACCTTTGTTGTAGTACCCTTGACATTTTGATTGCTGTTGTTCAGCTTGCTCATTCAGACTGTGGCATCCTTAAAAGTAGCAACTATGTATTTCATTTTACTTTTTGTTGCCTGAGAGGGCTCAGTAAATGGCACATCCTGGGCATTCAGTAGTTTTTAGAGAATGATTAATTCTCTATTGGTTTACTTTATCAATACATTATTGTGGCTGTGGTTTTGGAGCTTAAAATTGTGAGATATGTAGTTGAACTTTTTGACTGGTTAATTAATTAAAACCTTTGAGAGGTATATAAGTGCAATTTTCTTGAGTTCCTTGTTAAATATGCCAATAGAGAGGGCGTTTCTAGTTTTCACAAGACCACTTTTTTATTCTTATATATTTTTTGAAACAGACTCTCACTTTGTCACCCTGGGTAGAGTGCTGTGGCATCATAGCTCACAGCAACCTCAATCTCTTGGGCTCAGGTGATACCCTTGCCTCAGCCTCCTGAGTAGCTGGGACTGCAGGTGCCTGCCATGATGCCTGGCTATTTTTCAGAGCCAGAGTCTTGCTCTTGCTCAGGCTGGTCTCAAATTCCTGAGCTCAGCCAATCCACCTGCCTTGGCTTCCCAGAGTGCTGGGATGACAGGCGTGAGCCACCCACCTGGCCTCACAAGACCCCTTTGCGTGTTGGTTTACCTTCTCTTAAAATTCCTTAAAAATTATGAGATTATTATATCTCCAAGAAGAAACACATCTTAAACAGGACTTAAAAAGGGTAAATAAGGCTAAGAGGAAAATTGAAAATCCTTCATTTTTAGATAATTGTGGTAAAGAAGTGATAGGCATTTACAGAAAGGTGATATTAGCATGCATTTGAGAGTGAAGGGCATCTGGCAAGAAATATTTTAAATTAAACCTTGTGTGGACTCTGGGGAAGTAAAAACAGATTGTGTCTGATATGATGTGGAGCTCATGGTTTGCCAAAGACCATTTATAAAATGTTCCCAGACCACAATCAGGCTAGCAGGACATACTTTAATAAAAGCTTTGTAGTTCAGTAACACCAATGGTCTGCTTATCCAGGGCTGATGAGACCCTGGAAGATCTGATATGATTAAGCAGAATTTTCTGAAGATTGATGTCTACCGGAAAGTCAGTTGTTAACACGCAGTGAGAAACAAATTTCCAGCAGACAAGTATGAGCTAGTGTAATAAAAAAGTCCTGTTTGCCATAGGTAGATTACTGGGCAGCATTATTAAATTCAGCAAGGTTTTGTTATGTATGTGGAGTCAAAGCCAGCAGGGTGGATGCAGGTGTTGAATCTATGAGGTGCTCCTACAGGCAGAGCTGTAGGAGGGCTGCCTGAGTTTTGTCTTTGTCCTCTGCCAGCGTATCAGTCTAGATCTCTTCACAGAGTTGGCATTAATCCTTTTTCTCATAGCTTCTGGCTGATTCTAATCAAAATAGGGTTTGTCTCGCGTACTACCCTGGGCAGCTTCATTTTCTGAATTACACAGTATTCAATTCCAGGTATTGATTCATTAACTGGAGCCTCCTGTTACTGTTATCTTGTAGATACAGACTTTGTTACGTTGTTTAGGTTTTCAGAATATTATATTGTTCATCACTTGTTCCATTGATACACTCTCTGGACTTGATGAGTGATACTCAGATTCTTTGTAAGAAAGAACTGTCTTGCTTGAGAACCTTCCCTGGGGTGACTGTCTTCGTCTGTCCAGATTTGTTCCTCTCGTCTCCAGTCTCTCCAGTTGTATCCATCCTTTGCAAAATGTTCGTTTCATCCAAAGCCACACCATTAAACTGCATATTTGTGTTTAGTGATTGGGTGTCACGTTTAGGTTAAGTGATGGGGATTCGTGTTGGAAAAAATACTTAATTCTTGATGCTTATGGTTCAATGATGTACTCAAAGCCCCCTCCAAAGTTAGGGTAAGTTGAAGGTGGCCTCCTATTGACTTCTCCTGATAGGTAAGTGATAAGGAGAAAGATGGGTAAAAGAATTTGTGTGATGTATTTTAGTACTGACTCAAAAAGGGAAACTATATTAGAGTTTATTAAAGAAATTCCACTATTCCAGTTATGAATACAAAGTTGAGTGTTTTATTATATTTTATTATTGGGGTACGTTGTTTGATATGTGCTACTTAAGAAATCAGTCGTTAGAGGCTGGCCACTTGCTCTGGGGCTGGTGGGTTCAAACCTAGCCTGGGCCTGCTAAACAAAAACTAGCCCTAGGTGTCGTGGTGGGCACCTGTAGTCCCAGGTTCTGGGGAGGCTGAGGCCAGAGAATTGCTTGAGTCTAAGAGTTGGAAGTTGCTGTGAGCTATGATGTCATGGCACTCTACCAAGCATGACAAAGGGAGACTCTATCTCAAAAAAAAAAAAAAAAAAGAAAACACATGAAGGTGTAATAATAGCCAACTGTGCAGTTGGTTGTCTTGGCCTGTTAGTCTGGAGGGGGCCCTTAGGAAGTTTTTCTTACAGAGTCCTCCTTGATCCCATACTGTTATCAGATCAGTAAAATACACCAAGTTTTGTCAAGAAAATATCTCTGACGTAGTAGCAAAGAAAAATATGCTTAATTTTGGCAAGTGGGGAAGTGTCAGTTCCAGAGCATGTGCTGGTTGTTTGTTTTGTGTTTTCATTGGACTGGCAGAGTCCATGTCCCTTTCTGAGCTCTACCCAGGCTCACACCATGACTGTTCAAGCTTTCAGCATAATACGATGAGCCAGGCCTTGAGATTAGAAGTAATGTCAGCACTAGTCCTGCTGTGGTCTGTGCTAGCTCTTCTTTCACCAAGACCGCTCCTGCAGACTTTATCCTTAAGACCAAGGCTGTGCCAAGGTCTTTCTCTCCTTACACGTAGAGGGATTCACATTCTTAAGTTTTAATTATGTGCCAGGTATTTGCTAGGTTCTCTATATGTGTTATTTCAGGTAAGACTTTTTATAATCTTAAAATTAAGGAATTAGTCTGTGCATTTCAAACATGGAGTTGTGACTTGCCCTAAGGGTATGTCTGGAACTTGGCTTCCGTCCAGGTCTGATGACAAAGCCCAGGCTTTCGCTGGACTGTAGCCTCCTATTCTCCTCAGAAGGGAGCATAATGGCCTGGAGAACTTTCTCCCTCTCTCTTCCAGTGTGTGGATCTCCTTCCCTACGCAGGGGCCAGACCATCAGGGCAACTCTCCACTCATCCATGCATCTAACACAGAGGTTCTCAACCTTCCCAACAGATACCGATTGAGTGCTTGTTATGTGCCAGGTGGTATTCTAGACCCTGGGGATAGGCTGCTTACCGAGCTTTCTTTGCCCTCATAAGGTTTAACCCAGTTATCAAACTCACTGTACAGGGAGTGTAGGGTAGTGGGGAGCGCCTGGGTTTTGGAACCAGTTCCACTTGGGTTTCTTAGCCTGGTGCCGGGCTTATGGGAGACCCTCACAAGTGTTAGTTTCTTTTGCCCCACCCCTTTCTACCTAAGTTTTATGCTCCTGGCCAACTCTTGTTCCTTGTTTATTCATTGATGGTTGTACTTTGAATTGTTGACTTGGGTTTGTTTGTTTTTCTTGGTTCAGGATAAGTCTGTTAATCTTTAGAAATGAGCGTGTTCCACAAAGAAATCTGGTCCAAGTGGTCAGTTACTCTGATTTTGAATATTGAGAAGGTGGTATGGTAAAAATGGTGTCTTTTTTTTGCTAAAATGTTATATTTTTTGCTCTTGTAGCAAGCATTAATCCTAATTGCACTGTATATGTACAGTTTTGTATTATTTTGAGTAGCATCGCTGGTAGTTTATCATGTTGTGTCATCTTAAAAGGTTTACTACATTTTAAAATGTAATATAACAAGTTAATGTTAAAACTTATTAAAAAGAGTATTAAAATTACATTCTGTTATAAAATTCATAGGACAAGTGCTATTCATGTGGAATTTTTTTCTTTAGGCTCTGTTATATCCTTTAATAAATTTAAATTATTTACTGACAGACTTTAAGGTATACTAAACGGACACATTTCAAAGTCCCCATGTAGAGCTGAGTCTCTTTCTAGGAATGGTCTCTGTGTGGCTAATGGTCAGTTTCTAACCAGTGAAGATAATTATTAATAACTTCAAAGGTCAGTTAAATGTCATCTTGGTAGAAGTATTAGTTTTGGCGGTGGTATAATTAGTCACTTTATGGAGGTTCAGTTTCCGCTGTGGGCACCAGTGCTGCCATCTTTCCCAGTCCCACAGGCGAGGGACTTAGTTAACTCTGGTTCCATTTTTCTCCCATCATCACCTCTAATAGGTTTCCACGTCTTACCAGTTTTATCTCTAAGTCTCTCTTACATTTTCTGTTCTTTATTCTCACTGCTCTAGTTCCAGCCCTAGTCATCGCTCACCTGGAAACCGGCAGCAGCCTTATTGTTATACTGGTATTTTTAAATTCATTGCTTTCCTCTTTTAGACTCTTCTTTCACAACTGCTGGAGTTTTCTTCAGAGAAAATAAAATGCAGTTTCTGTGCACACACGTCCACTCGCCCATGGTGACAGTCCTAATGAATCTTTCTGGTGGTTACTCATTGCCTGTAGGCTAACCTAAGCTCCCTACAGGTTGTTTAAAAAGTCTGCAGAATGATTTAGCCTTCCAACACCAACCCCCCTCAGACCTTCTCCCAGCTCGGTTGGTTGGTTCAAGCAAGTGAACTAACTGTATGTACTGTTTTCTTTGCAATTTGGTCATTAGATGTGTTTTGTTGGTGTTATTTGCTGAGTGTGAGATTCAGAGTTTTGTTTGTCCAGGCAGCCTTTTCATCATAAAAGGCATTTTTTGTTTTGTTTTGTTTGTGCAATTTATGATCCTGGGTCCCTCTGTGTTACCCAGGCTGAAGTGCAGTCTGAATTCCTGAGCTCGGGTGATGCTCCTGCCTCTGCCTCTCAAAAGGCTGGGACTGTAGGCCTGTGCCGCTGTGGCCATGGCTGAGGCATTGTTAGCATCTCAGGTGGCAAGGTTTGCATTCTGCTTGCATTCAATAATCGAAGGTTCAATTATAAGGTGTGGCCGATTTTCATATAGAATTTTTTTTTAAAAGGCCGATGCCCCAAATGGGATTAAATAACAAATTTAATTACAGTCCTTTAGTCTAATTTGTTAAAGATTATTATTTTCCACTTTCACTGTTTGAAAGTTCTGAACTGTTTTTATAAATGAAATTAAGTTTTCAAATTCATCATTAAGAATTGTGGGATTTTCCTTTGGGAGACCAACGTGGGTGGATTGCCTGAGCTCAGGAGTGCTAGACCAGTCTGAGCAAGAACAAGACCTCATCTCTTAAAAAAAAAAAAAAAGCCGGGCATTGTGGTGGGCACCTGTAGTCCCACCTACTTGGGAGGCTGAGGCAAGAGAATCACTTGAGCCCAAGAGTTTGAGGTTGCTGTGAGCTCTGATGCCATGGCCTTCTACCGAGGGTGACAAAGTGAGACTCTGTCTCAAAAAAAAAAAAAAAAAAAAAAGAATCGTAGCATTTTCTTTTGGGTTAATAAATGTAGTACCCATTATACTTAACCATATCTGATAGAATTACAAGTCCTCCAAGTTTTATCTGAATGTTTCCTTGTATTTAAAGGCAAGTATTTACATATGAGCAGTAACTCACATTTCATGCCCTGGGCAGTGGATAACTAACGCTCTTGGGATGCTGAGATTTGATGGTCACCTGTGTAATCACATGATGATAAACCGTGGATGCCAGAAATGATGGAGAGGCTGGCTTATGGCTCCCTGGCTTTCTGGAGGATGGGGCTGAAGTGAGATGACAGACTCTGAATGGCCCTTACAGCTGAAGCAGAGCTTGGGGTGCCTCCCTTTACAAATTCACCTCTTGTGACTCTCATGAGAAAATTTGCATGCTACCTTTAGACTTAAATGTATCTTTGAACAGTTGTTATTTCAAACTTGTTTCCATGGTTTACACCCTTTGTTTATTCAAACACTGCATGCACTCCAGGCTTTTCTGCCTTTCTTCCTTTTCCTCCCCCAGATGGCTTTTCCTTCTTTACCCTTTGGAAACTTCCTTATTCATTGTTCTTTCTGGGTCCCATTGAATTGATCTTCTAACCCAGTGTTTGTTGGCCTTTTACATCTCCCAGCACACTCGAACCTATAGTTAAACTTCCGTGACACACTTAAATTATGTTGATCCAAAAAAGACTGGGGGAAAAAGAACATACTTACTGGGCTTTAAACTTCTTCTGAAAATAATTTAATTAATGTTTAAAAATTTTCGTGGCCAACCTAACATCTTCTCACGGCACACCAGTTGAAAATCACTGTTGTAACTTTTGTGTTCTTTTGCTGTCCTCGAAATTATACTTACTTAGACTTTGAATTGTATTAATTGCCTTATTATTGAACTATATTGTATTAATATCCTGCTTTGGTCAACTGTTAGATGACCCTGTTGTCAGAATCCTTCCCTGTGAATTATATTGTAAGCCTGTTCAAGCCCTGTTTGGGCCGTGAAATTTCACTTGAGTTTTTGTTTTGTCATTAACTGAATGTTTCTTAAATTCCAGTGGAGGGAAGAAGGAAGCAGTTGATTAACTGTTTGCGTTACCCGCCCCATCTGCTTCCTGTATATCAGACCAGTTTCCATGTAGTGCCTTTTGCCCACCTGGTCAGACGCACCATGCACATGTAGATTCTGATTGTTTTGGAGAGAAGAGCATTTAAGAACTAAATTTTTAAAGTTTACTCTGTGAGGCTGTGAACTTGACATTAGTGTATCTTCTTGTCACCCTGATATCCAAGGTGACTTTTCTGGTGTGAAATTAGATGGCTCACTTTGAGAGATGTCTTGAGAGCTTGTGCTCTGGGAGGTCAGGACTGTCAGATCAGGAAGTATGCCATTTCAAGAAGAAAACCTACTTGTTTCATCTTACAAATGAATTCATGGTATACACGACCATCTCAGGTGACTTGTGACTATTTAGGCATCATTACATAAAGTCTTATTTTTTTTTATCTTATATGGCAAGTTTTCGGAATTCATGCCTTACAACGGAGCAAATTCAACTTTATGGAATGTTTGGGGTTGATGTCAGCAGTGGCTTCCTTGGGTGGTCAGATGTCACAGATTGGGCTGGAGTGACACTGAGACTGTGTGTGTGTGTTTTGATCAATATACATCCATTAAGAGGAAAGAGTGTTGTATTAAACATATTAAACATTATTACTGTTTTTAATTTTAAAATATTTCAAACACAATGGAAAGGGTAAGAAATAATATAATACCTTCCAGTGTCTGTCGCAACCCGTTGGGCTCCTAAGGCCCTGGTCTTGATCCCAGCAAGAAGGAACCAGGTATCATGAGGATTAGAAGTACAAGCTGTGGGTGACCGGCTGGCCCTTACTTGCAGGGTAGCCCTGAGCAACCTCCGCACTAGCCTTTTATTGAGACTGAACAACACAGGTGAGGGGAGTAATTAACAAATGACTATGTGCTGAAGGATTGGGCTCTTCTTCCACAAGGAACACCTGTGGACGAATGGCCCAAGGTCCACCCCTCAGCTGCAGATCATCTTGCTCAGATGTCGTCTGGCTCTTGGCATCCCCTACATCACATCTTAATATTTTGCCATATTTGCTTCAGGTCATAAAACATTTTGGGAAGAGTTGAAGCCACCCTGTGACCTCCTGGTGGGGATCAGGGTGACCTCCTGAGCCTGTACTGTTCTTCTTCTGTAGGAGTGAGAGTAGGTGGCTTCTCAAATGCTCCGTTCTCGTCAGATGCCGCAGTGAATGGCTGAGTGCTGGTTTCCTTTAGGAGGTGAAAGTTCTGCGCCTCTTGTTTTCAGGTGGTGCCAGGCTGCAGCCTCCACAGAGCAGGAGCAGAGCTTCAGGAGAGGAGGAGTGCACAGCACACAGGGTCTTTGAACACCATGAGAAGAGTACATTTTGAAAAGTTAATGTGACTGAATGTGGGCGTTTATAGTCTGATTAGTTGTTGAGCTTAAACAACATTCAGAGCCCCTAAAAGAGTTTGTTGAGATTACTGTTAATCTGCCCTGAATAGTCACTAAAACTAACTTTTTTTTTACATGAATATTTTGTGCCCTAGTTTCCAAGGGTGTTTTCTTCAAGTTATATTGGCGTGGCTGGTTTTAGTAATTCTCCTCTGAACATTTCCTCCAAGTTAGGGGATTCTGAATCCCTCTCTTTTGTGTTTTGGTACTTGGTAGGGGGTGGTTTAATTATATGGGGTGTTTTTCTTTGTTGTCCACTGCTGGAGTTGTGGACATGTTTTACAATCAGGATGTAGTTTTGATAGGTTTCAGAAACCAAAAAGAAAAATGTTTGTACTAAAATGGAGGGTTTTTGTGTGTACTTTTTAAACATTTTTTCTCATATTTTCTCAGTCTGCTCATTTTACCCAATATTACAGGCATGGCTACTAATATAAAGTATTAAGTGAACACTAAGAAAATATTAACCTTTTGATAAACTATCGTAATTAAGGGAAAGCGAGAAAACTAGAAATAAGAAATTTACCAGTAATCCTGTTACTCATAAATATCATAATATTGTTGCTGTATTTTCCAGTTTTTTCAAAAAATATAAAATAACATATTTTAGTTTGCAGCTAACAATATACCTTTCTTGTAGGATTGTTGATCATAAGCTAGTAATTATAAATAATGACTCAGTTATAATTCTGTATACTTTAAGGTGGAGACTCCACAATACTATGGTAGAAACAAAAGCTTTGTATCAATAGACTTGGCTTGGGATCCAGGCTTGTCCTATTATTAAGTTAGCTGTGTGACCTTGGTCAGGTTACATAACTATTCTGAGTCTGTTTGCTCAAATGAAAAAAGAAAGTGGCTAACAATGACTACCTCGCAAGGGTATTACAGGGATTAAATGGAATAATGCCTAGAGCTTATTCATACACACAGTCCTGGGAACACAGTGATTACTAACGTGAGAAGCAATATAGGATGGTATAAAAAGAGCCAGAATGTTGATCTAGGACCATCTTTGGTTTAAATTCCTGTACTTCTTAGTTTATCTTAGGCAAGATTTATTATTTGACTTCTGTGGTAAAGTGGAGATCATGATACCTGTCTCCTACAATTGTTATGTTTATGTGAAGTAGAGAATATAATGTGTCGGGCATAATCCAGACGTTCGCATAGTGATGCTCATTATTTATAAGGGAAACTACTTAATTGAAAGACAGGTTTAGACATTTGACTATTTAAATTAATATCAAGGTGGAAGCTTCTAGATGCCCTAGATTTTGTATTTGTGGTTAATGAAGACTGTAAAGGGTAGACATCTTTAAAATATGTGAAGAGACATTTTTTGAGAGCTCCTCACGTGTGTAATGAAAAGGAACTGAATGTAATTATATACTGGTATTGAAATATCTGTTACTATTACTTGTATGTACATCTACACCTGTTCCTCTTAAACTGGGCTTCTTTCTTGGCAGTTTCACATTTCCCATGTACTTCTTGCCTTCAATTTTCTTTCTTTTTTTTTGAGATGGAGCCTCAAGCTATCCCCCTGGGTAGAGTGCCATGGCATCACAGCTTATAGCAACCTCCAACTCCTAGGCTCAAGCGAGTCTCCTGCCTCCACCTCCCAAGTAGCTGGGACCACAGGCGCCCACCACAATGCCCAGCCATTTTTTGGTTGCAGCCATCATTGTTGTTTGGTGGGCCCGGGCTGGGGATTCGACCCCGCCACCTTAGGTGTACGTGGCTGGTGCCTTAGCACATTGAGCCACAGGTGCCGAGCCCAATTTTCTTTTCTTTTTCTTTTTAATTAATTTTAGAAGCTCCGAATTTTGTGTTATTTCTTCTTTTTGTTAGCCCATTCCGTTTTCACATTGCGCTTTTTTCTTCTTTTTTAAATTAATTATACCCACCTTTTTGAAACTGATAAATAAGAAATATAGTTTCAGGGTACATGTGATAATTTAATATATTCATATGATGTGTACAGATCAAATCAGTGTTACTGAGAGATCTATCACCTTAAATATTTGTCTTCTTATTAGAAGTATTGAGTTAATTCTCTTCTGTTTTTATTTTGGTTTATTTTAATTAATTATTTATTTATTTTTTAAGAGACAGGCTCTTGCTTTGTTGCCCAGGGTAGCGTGAAGAGGGTATTCACAGATGCCATCAGAGTGTACTGCAGCCTCTTAACTCCTAGGCTCACATTCCTGCCTCCGCCTCCCACGTGGCTGGGACTGCACATGTGTGTGCCACCACCCCTGCACCCTCACTTTGTCTTTTTCATGAATGTTACATACATATAAAATTGCCATTTTTATCACTTTCTACTTCATTGTCATTTTATATCACAGAAGCAGTACTTTTTTAAATTAAATTGAGTTGTTATGAGGTTTTAGAAAATGAGTTTGTGATGCATTCAGGCCAGCTGTGCGGCTTGTCCGAGCGGACAGTCTGGTTTGCAGTCCAAGTTGCCAGGCCTGTGCTTGCTCTGCCATATGATGGCTCTTCTTCCTTCCGGTGGCCTCCTGGATAAAGGTTACTTTGCCTTCACTACACACACATACAGCCCACCTTGCACTTTAAGAGACCATGGTTTGGTTTCAGTTAAAGTCAGTAAAAGCAGACAAAATTAATACATTTTATAACTTTTGCTAGAAAACTAAAAAGTCGCTGTTTTGGAGATTGGCACTAAGGGCACTCAGGGTAACATTAAAATTTTTTTAATTGAATCATAGCTGTGTACATTAATACTCTCATGGGGTACAGTGTGTTGTTTCCATATACACAAAATTTTTAAAATTTGTATTTGAGTGGCTTGCTTAAAAATAACTTGAGTAACACAAAGCATTCTTTTAGTATTCTAGAATGAAGAGCAGGTAAAGGCCACTTACCTTTTATCTGAATTTTTTAAAGGGATGTCTTAAGAGCATTTGAAGGGGAAAAAATAATCCTCCTTCAAGTTATTAAAGACCAAAATTTTTTCTAATTTCACTTGTTATGTATTTTTGTTGCAAGTTTCTCTGGTAATAGGGCTGGCCTTAGAGGAGGGGCGGAGTGTATTCTCGTTTGAATGAAAGACTATCTCATGACTAGTAACTACCAATTTGTTACAGGTCTTAAATTCTATTTAGCATTACAAGGACTTTCATTAAAATTCTGTCATTTAATCCTCACGATAATCTCATAAGTTAGGCAGGAGGGAGATTTTCTTCATTTTACAGAAAACATAGAAGTGCTGAGGCACCACTGCGTGACGACTCTGGGGTTTGAATTTCGGACTTCTAGTTCTAATTCCACACTTCTTGGTCCACATTGATCTGCAAATATTTCAATTCTTAGTATTTTAATAATTGTTCATTTATTCAACAGTTTTATTTAATGTAAAATTTTAAGTTCCAGGCATTTAGGGAATGAATAAAAAGATAGGGTTTCCACTTAGAGGATGACTGTCAGTAAATAGAAAGGTAGATAAGGAAATTATTGTGCTCATAGTAACAATGATTGGTCCATAGTAGATGCTCAATGAATGTTTATGGAATGAATAAATGAGTGAGCAAAGTGATAAAAAGGAAATAAAGAAGTGAGTGTAGTATCTAAATTTAGATAGCCTAGGGAAGGTCTTTCTGAGGAGGTGACTTGTCAGCCAGGCCAAGAGCGTTTTGGACAAAATGACCAGCACAGGCTGAAGCCTTGAGACAGGAAAGAACTTGACTTATAGATGGTCCCCAAAGATGGCCCCTGGAGCTAGAGCACAGTAACCTGGGGAGACAGAGTTTTCATAGGAAATTGAAGAGAAACATGGAGAATAATGTGGCTCTTATTCTAATGTTGGGAGATAATACTCTATATCTCATGTGTTTCTGTGTATAATATCTCTGTTCTGGACTGTCTTTTGAAGGATGATTTGTACAGTGAGCAACCTTGGAAGATAAAGACACTGTCTCCTTCTGGGGTAAAAGGCAGGCTTCCTGCCAAAAGGTTTCTGTTCACTAAACTCAGGATTATTCTCTTTTAAGGCAGCCTACATGTTGTGTAGGTGTCATCTTGCCCTGTTTGTGTTACCTGCTGGGAAATGAGGCTTGAGGGACTGGAACAAAAAAAAAAAAAAAAGCCAATATTTTGCCCACTGTGATTGCTGTGCTGAAGAAGTCCTTTGTCTCTGACCCTGGAGTCTCACATCTTCTGCTGGCATCCATATAGCCATGATAAACTACATCATTAGCTTACAAGTAGGGTAAAATTTTACATCCTTCAAATTTTTTGGCATCTAAAGCCATAGGAAGCCTTGGAGGGTTTTAAAGCAGAGAACTAATAAGATATAGTTTAACTTTTCAAAAAGTCAGTCTGACTGCTCTGTGGAAAATGATCATGAGTAGAAAGGAGATTAATGGGGAATCTGCAGTTATTGTTTAGTTGAGAGACAATAGTGGCTTGAACCATGTGGTTATATAGGGATGGAGAGAAGTAAAGGGCTCATGATGGTCCGTGGGAGGTGGAATTTATAGGTCTTGACAGAATTTATGGGTATGTGGGGGTTGGAAGAAAGAAATGGAGACTGAATTGTAGATTTTTGGTCAGAGTAGTTGGGTGACTTCTGCTGAGATGGAGAAGCTTCAAGATGGACATAATAAACCTATAAAAATTTCTAATATACTGTATTTGTATATTACAAGGGATGTAATGATTATATTGAATGGTGCTGACTTCTTGTCTTCGCTATAGCTTTTTTCAGCTATTTATTCCATTTGCTTGACTCTGTGTAGAAATTTTATGCTTAGAATTTCAGGGCAGGAAAGAATAAATAGTTTTTTGCTGTTTGGGATCAAAGAACCATTGGTGTGTACTTTTCTGGAGACAACATTTTTTCTTGTGTCTTCATGAATTGTCAAATCTTTTAAAAGTTAAGAAATAACAATTCTTGCAGTCCCCTAATAAGTGGGTTGCCTCAATAACAGTAAATTAGATTAGCTGGGGTGGATTTATTTTTCAATGAGCCATATTGATTTTTACCCAAAATTCATTTCTAGGAGTTTACAAATAAAGTCTTTAATGTGTTTGAAGGTTTTCCCTCTTTTGAGGTGAAGATAATGCATTTTTTAAATTTTAAATCTGCATAAAAGATGGGCTATTCTTTAATTTTCAAGGGTAATAGTTGTGTTGTGATCACTTATGCTTGATGCAGTAGAATGAAGGAAGCAAGTGCCTGTGGATTAATTAATTCAGTTTGTCATCTTCAGTCAGATATTCCTTTTTTTTTTTTTTAGACAAGAGTCTCAGTATATCGTCCTCGGTTGAGTGCTGTGACATCACGGCTCACAGCAACCTCAAACTCTTGGGCTTAAGCAATTCTCTTGCCTCAGCCTTCCAAGTAGCCGGGACCACAGGTGCCCACCACAATGCCCAGCTATTTTTTTGTTGCAGTTGTCATTGTTGTTTAGCAGGCATGGGCCAGGTTCGAATCTGCTGGCTCCCATGTATGTGGCTGGCACCCTAGCCCCCAAGCTACAGGCACTGAGCCCATTCAGATATTCTTCAGGATAACGTCTTTCTTTTTTTATTTTGTTGAGGATTCGTTGAGGGTACAGAGAACCAGGTTATACTGGTTGCATTTGTTAGGTAAAGTCCCTCTTATAGTTGTGTTCCGCCTCCAAGAGGTATATCACATATTGCGACGCCCCATCCCCTCATTCCTTCCCCTTCTCCACTCTGCCCTTCCCACCCCCATCAGTGTACTGAGTCATCAGTTGTCCTCATATCAATCAGAATTGAGTACTTTGGATTCTTGCTTTTCCATTCTTATGATGCTTTACCAAGAAAACTATGTTCTACCTCCATCCAGGTTCATACAAAAGATGTAAAGTCTCCATCTTTTTTAGTGGCTGAATAGGATTCCAAACTTCTTGTTTTGCTAATGCCAGCAGCTGATTTCAGAAAGAAAGTAATTAAAAAGTTAAAAAAAAAAACCCCAGCAAAACCCAACCCTGCATGGCCCTTTGTTAAATGCCTTCCCTTTTCATCTAGGGAGAGTTTGTTTTCTTTGAGCTTCTGGCCTGTTCATTGTATGGAGAGAAGGATTTCACGTTCCTGATACCCTGTAGATAGTTTTAGGCTGCACTAGGAAGCTCACATGAGTTTTGATTTATTCTTGTACCATCTTGCACACGTCCTTTCATTTCTTTTCATTCTGTGGCATTTTCTTTGGCGTGTCTCGGTTTTTCCTTTTTAGAAAGAAAAGGTTGAAAGGAGAGGGAAGATGCAGCTTACCAAGGTTTGGGGGGGGTAAGGGAGCAGTTAGGCTTAAAATTACAATTCAGTTATATTCCACCAAGAATAGGAAATCAACAATGAAGAGATTTAATTCCATTTTAAAGATTATCTTAGGAAGGATGAACTAAGGTCATAGAATCATCGTGTGGGTCGCGAGGTTTTTCTGGGTGACCTGAGTTGTTTTTTAATGACTGTAATGGGCTCTGAAGAGATTTCTACCCGAAATGGAGTTATGTCTGCTTTTTTGAGAAGACAGATAACCCTATTCTTTTGCTTTTTGCTTTTTGTAGATCCATATTTTTAGTTTTTAGAAGACAGTTTTAAAACACCCCCAGATCGTAGAGTGGTATTTAAGACTCCCAAGATATTCAGTCTTTGTTACTGAGAAGTGAATGTCTTTCTGCCTTAGTGTCACTTTATGTAAGTTCTTTAAAAGAGCTCAACATTTTGTCATTAATTTAGTGCTATAGGATAAATGCCTTATCCTTTTACAGTGTTTAGGCTGTGTTTGGAATTAATGGCCTTCTCTCACCTGTCTTCCCAACTTCAGAATAAAACAAAATGGAACAGACTTTGTATCCTTCAGAATGTGACTTTCCCTAAAGGATTGTTCACTGTGCTCTTCCTTTCAAGTTTAAAGTGCGGCCTGATCTGGTCCTCTACCCCCTTTCATCTACCCTGCCCCCTCCCCGCCCTCCCCGTTTTGGACCAACACTTGCATGTTCCCTAAAAACTCTTCTGAAAACGGATCAGAAGCCCAAGAGGAATCTCACCCGGAAGCTGGCAGTTGATCCATATCACGCCTGCCCTTCTCCCGCCTGTCCCCATCTTCCCTGTGTTGAGGGCAGCAGAGAGTGTGGCAGGAAGAGGTGGTGGTCAGGCATGTGTGGGTTTGCACCTGATCTCTTGCTCATTAGTGTGTGGCCACAGGCAGCAAATCTCAGCTGTGAAATTGAGACAACCCCCCCCCCAAAGGACTTTCTTGAGGTTTGGGGAGGCTTGAATCTTGTATGTGAAGGAACTTGTGCTTAGGTTCAGTAGCAGCTGGAACACGATCTGTCTGGGAAGCTGCGGTGTGTTCCTCTGTGATCCCATCTTCCCACCTCTCTGGAGGTGACCGTTGTCCTGAACGTAAGGTTCAGCATTCCCTTGCTTTTTAAAATAAGTAAATATGTAAGCAATACATCGTTTGTCTTTTTGGCCTCTATAAAAATGGCATCATGACATAAATCAGGGGCCATCCAGGAGAAGGTAGCGCTCCTGCCTGTCATCTTGGCCTTTGTTGGATGGGCGTGGGGGCGGGGTTGCAGTTTTTTCTGTGGTGTGGCTGGAATAGAGTGGTTTCTACCAAAAAAACCCCTTTTATTGTCTTGTCAGGATATTCCCTTCTTGGTCTTTTAGTTAGAGTAAGCTTTTTCTGATGCCAAATCAAAGGGAAGGATGGCATTATATAACATGATGGGGGGTGTGTGGGATCAGTCCAGTAAATTAATATATGAAGGTTAAGGGGAGCCAGATTCACTATTGTGGGGAAGAAAAGGGTGAAAACTAGGTGGTGAACCCTTGGCACTGGGTTGGAATCTATGTTTCTGTATGAAACTCATGGTTTTCAGTGTACGTACAGAGCAGAAGGAAACACAGAAGCAAGTGTGCTTGTGTGTGTGTGTGTGTGCGCGCGTGTGTGTACATGTGTATGCGTGCCTGCTGGTGTGCGTGTGTAGTTCTTTCCACTTAGGGGCTCTGGGAACAGTGACAGACTTCACTAAGCACAGCTAACACCCAGATCATGGTCTCTAAATGCTATGTTTTCACTAAAATTGTAGGTACTTATTATTAGATTAACAAATCACTTTTCAGCAATCATTGAATAATAATTAATTTGGCCAAGAATTATCAATGGACACTGAAAGTACTGGATAAAGGTTTGTTGAGAAATAGGGTATTTATATAGTCTTAAACTATTACCCAACCAAATTCTTATTAATTACAAAGGGAAAAAGAGTAACTTTCTGGGGGCAAAATCTGGCAGATACCACCTTAATCAAATGATAGAAGTTGACATTCCCAGTCAGGGAAACAGTTAGAAATCGTACACCACTTGGTAGGTACAGGGCAAGAAGCAGTCCCGTGGGTTTCCTCCACAAATTCACGGCTTGACTCTAATCAAAGGAAATAGCAGACAGCCCAAATTAAGGAACACAATTGGCCTGCAGTCTTCAAAACTGTCAAAGAAAGCATAAAGGAAAGACTGAGGAATTCTTCCAAATTGAGGTGAAGTAATGGCGCATGAGAACCAGGTACTGGGATGGCTTGTGTTGCACCTGCCGGGCCAGTGTGGCTTCTCCTCAGACCTTGATCCGTGTTTTGGTGTGCGGGCTTTTCAGTACTCACCAACATCTCATTCATACATTCTTTCCCTGCTCATTATTTATTTCCTTCCCTTGTGTTTTGCCTTTGGAACACCCTGCTTTTTTGAACAGAAAAAGTATGGTTTACAAAAATATGGTGCTTTATTGTATTCAATGATAATATTATAGTTAATTTTAACTAACTTTGGGTATGCTGTTTTTTTCCTCATTTTGCTGGTGAGCTGTTTAAGAGTTTCATATTTCATTTTTTTTCTTTTTTCCATCACAGTGTATCTATTGCAGTATTGAACATGTACCAGTAAGCTTTTAATTTACTTTATAAAGAGTTGGACCCATCTTAGAATTCAGAGTTTTCAGGAAGTATAAGCAGGGTAAGGGAATTTGATGTAGAGTGGTGGATGTGAGGCTACAGCTAATTCATAATCTAGCTCACATTGATTATGACTGGTTAGTCCCCAGAGGTTTAGTATTAAATGGACAGCTTGATACTCTTAACCAAAAATAAGTGTTTAGGATTTTGGATTTTTTTCTTTTGATTTTGGAATATTTGTAGTATATTTATCAGGTCAGCATCCCTAATCCGAAAAGCTGAAATCTCAAATGCTCTAATAAGCGTTTCCTTTATTATGTTAGCACTAAAAATGTTTCAGATTTTGGAGTGTTTCAGGTTTTCCGATTAGGGATATTCAACCTCTATGAGGCAAGCTGTTCCTGGTGCAGAAATTTGTATGAGTCAGGTTGGGTGGAGGGTTGCTGTGGGGAGAAGGTTCATTGTCAGAACAATCTTCTTTCTGTGAGAATATTGCGTATAAATTGTCTGATGGGATCTGTCCTTTCCCCTTGGTAGAAAAAAACATTTAAAGACATAGAATCGGCCCCCATACCTTACTTTCTTTGGCAACTAATCTATCATAGGGCTTGTTTTCCTTGGATAGATTGGAGGACAAACTTATCTTTAGCAGTTATACTAATTTTCATATTTCTCAGAATGATCAAGGAAAAGAGCTTTAAAAAACCCAGAGTGGTAGTTATGTTGCACTTAGTGTACGCCCACACATCAGACTTTTCTTTAGCATTTGTTGTTTATTTATTTATTTTTTCACTGCTTTTACAGTGCACGTGGCCTTCTCCGGACTGCTTTGGACAGGAAATTGAGCAACCTTTCTATTTTGGAACAGAACGTATTTTACTGCTAAGAGAGGAAAAAAAGAAAGTGTTTATGTTTTGAAATTTTAATATGAGTTTTAATTTAAAGAGCAATTAAAATCTAGAAAAATGGGGGTAGGGTCTAGATTCCATATTTTTTGCTACCGCTTCTGAACCTTCCCAGGAGTTCTGGAGCCGGCCTTCCTTTGTACCATTGCTTTTTTTTTTTTCCTCTTAGTTGTTGTGGATATCAGGAGCCTGGTCCTTTATTTTGACCTGGTCATTTATTTTCCTGGCTCGGGACTGGAGCTGCCCTCCCCAGTTAACTTTTGGTGGTGGAGGTGTGTGGGACTCAGTGCTGATTTCACAGGCACCTTGAATCTAGAACGTGTGTCAGCCCCATTTACTCTGTTTCAGCTCTGGGTAAGCCAGGTATCCAGAACAGCTTCCCACAGAGTTGCCTGGTCCTGAGGGCCCAGCGCGTGGCAGGGAGCTCCAGCCTGGGGTCCTGCCCCAACCACAGGTGTACCCAGATGGCCAGAACTCTGGTCCTTTGGGGTACGAGTGCCTAGGGCCCACTTGCTGCCTGGGGTTATTGTCTGATTTAGGCAGCTCCTGTGTAGCACTAAGGATTCCAGGAAGAAGTCGATCTTTAATTAGAATAAGCCCTTTTGGCACATGTGGAAATCTTGTCCAGTGGAATGGAATAATTCCGATGGAATCTTTCTATATGTGTCCATAAATTGTACCCTTTATGTGAGTTTTAAATGGTGCATATTTATTCACGTATCTAAGTGGATTACTAGGGAGATCGGCTGCCATGTCCGTCTTATTTATGTAATTAATTGGGTATAGCTCATTAATTAAGAACAAAACAAAACAAAGCATATGAGTTGTGTGCTATAGATTTCTTTATGGATTCTGTGGGTACAGTCTGTAGGCCAATCATGCAAACACTGCAAGTTCTAGTATCTGGGACATCTATGCTTTTATATGTGGCTGAATAAAAGATGGGCATCCTGATGTCCAGGGTGACGGGCTGAGAAGAGAAACTTCCCCTCAGTCCTTAGCAAGAATTCGGGATATCAGTGAGTCATACCAAGTGAAGCTTATTTTTACTCTTCTTAGCTTCCATTGTATGTTATTGGAAACAGGGTTTGGCAGTTAATGTAATTTGAAGTAGCACTTAACCTCAGCAAATTTTAAAAACTTTGTTTCTTGGGCACTTTTGTAGACGTGTGTAGTCTGACTTATTTTAGTATTGTTAGAAATCAGTACACGTGGTGCAGATTACTACTATTGAGTATGCATGTGTATTCTTCAACCAATAAGGAGCTTAGCATTCATAGGAAATACCTTACGACCGTGGTGGGAGCTTATTACCTATCTGAAATGAGCAATATGAGAATTGTAGAATTTTTAGGTAATCAGAATGTTTGGAGCAAGATTTTTTAGCCTCACCACTCTTTTCATTTTGGGCAAGGTAATCATTGTTGGGGGGAGGAGCACTGTTCTGTGCCTTGTAGGATGTTTGTCAGGAACCCTGGCTTCCACCTGCTGCTTGCCAGTAGCAGCTCCTTCCCTAACCCGCAACAACCAGAAATGGCTCCCGACATTGTAAGATGTCTCCTGGGGCACAAAGTTGCCCCTGTATGGAATCAGTCTTTGGAATAGTGGTTCTGACACATAAGTGGTGGAGCGACCATCCCAAAGTCATTTTATTGGGGATTTTTTTTTTTTAAACACATACGATGCATGGCTGTTGGTTGGCTTAAGTTTAAGTGTGTGTTGAACTGAATGTAAAGAGATGATAAATTAAAGAGGCTTTTAGAGTAAAGTATAACATTCCACGATTATGTTTTGATTAGTAGTGGTGATTTTTTACCCCCTTTTTACTTACTGTGCAGTAAAGTTGTATATTTTTCAAAATTTGAAAAATAACTGTTATACTAAAGTTCATAATTATTTTAATCTAGGTTTTCAGCGATTACTTCAAGTTGGACTGAAAAGCAAGAATTTGCTACTAACTTTGAAATGGAATGAGGTGAGTTGGTGGGTCAGTCACAGTATCACATTGGGGGAAGGGAATGTCCGTCGGACTGTTGTTCTTAGAAGACCTGCTCTTTACAGCAGAATTTTGATTTGTCAAATGTGAGTTCTGTATTTCCTGCCACCATCTTTCCTCCTTTTGTTTTACTGCTAAGCAGCAGGGAAGGCAAAGGAGATGATGGGAAACACACAGTTTGAGTCATTGATTTCTGAATTCAGTGTTGTCATCTTTACAGATAAAATGGTTGAAATATTTTTCTTCCCTTTTTCTTTTCTATGTATGTATTTTTTTCAAGGCAGGGCCTCACTCTGTTGCCCGGGCTGAAGTGAGCAGTTGTGAGCATAGCATGCTATGGTCTTACACTCCTGGGCTCACATGGTCTTCCAGCCTTAGCCTCCCAAGCAGCTGGGACCACAAGCGTGTGCCATCACACCTGGCTAATTTATTTTTTATTTTTGTAGAACTAGAGATGAGGTCTCACTCTGTTAACTAGGATAGTCTCAAATTTATGGGCCTTAAGCAATCCTCCTGCCTTAGCCTCCTGAGTAGCTGGAATTATAGGCATTAGCCACCAGTACCATTTCACATACTTTTCTGGTTATTTAAATTAATAAGAATATTTTCTTTTATAGACTTGTTTCTATTCCATAGTAAGTGCATTAAAAACAGTCTTCTGTTTCTTAAAAATTTGATGAGAATGTACACCTGTACCCATATTCCAGGAGCCTAAATCTGATGTGTGGGTGTGTGATTTGGACTGCCGGGCTTACCCTGAGTGATCGAGAGATGGCTGAAAGTTCTGCCCTTCAGCTGACACCGATGAATGTGTTTCCTTTGGTTTTAGAGTGATTGTCTGATTGCTTGTGGCTAGTCTTGGTTAGAAACCCGTTCTATCCTAGGCTATCCCATCTGAATAGTTAAACCATTTTAAACAATTATAAAAGGACGTTCTCTCATTAAGAAAGATAACAACTTCATTCTGATTGAGAGACGCATTTTCTGATATGTTAAAACTCTGAGGGTGTGTTCCTTTCTTTGGTTTAGTTACTTTGTACTTAACCTTGATCTCAGCTGGATGCTGAAACAAAGACCTTGGGATTTTTCTTATCTGTTGCTTTGTCAGAAGAAAATTGCCTAAGGAGTCAGCTCTTCTGGAGAGACTGTAACCTATAAAGGACAGTGAAGTTATCTGTGCATCAACCTCCTTAAACCTTTGTGCAGAGCTTAGGGGGCTGGGTAATTGGAGCTTTCAAAGTGGCTCACTGTTTCTGACCTTCCTTGAATTTCAGTAAGAGAAATTGGGGAATGATTATCTCCGAAAATGTTTTTAAAGTACATTAGGACACTTTCCTAGTTACATTTATTTGACCGTTCCCAGTGTCATTCTTATTTAATAGAGGTGGAATCCAAGAAAGATTGTTAGATCTCTGTAATTTTTAGCCATTTGAAGAGCCCAGTTTTTTTTTTTTTTTTTAACGTGCAGCACAACTGAAAAATTGTCTTTGAAAGTGTAACATCTTTGGAGTCTTCTGGAACTGCTTAGTGGTGAAGTAAGCAGTCTGTAGGAAAGTTCTGGTGCTGGAGAGGGAAGAAAAAAATCAGTGCATGCTAAGTGCCTTCTGTTTTCGCCTCAGTCTTGGAAGTTATTTTTCAAGATACACTCTTTTTCTCTTGAGTGTGCGTATATATTACAGAAATGTTCACCTTCAGTGGAGTTTCTATGTTTTTTTGTGGCATTTAAACACTCTTAAATAAGGATAACTCGTGGTTGATAAATTTGAATATGACAGTTTTTAGCTTTTGGCAGGGGCCTTATATTCTAGATCAGTGGTTCTCAACTGTCCTAATGCTGTAACCTTTAAGTCAGTTCTTGTGGGTTGCGACCCACAGGTTGAGAACCGCTGTTCTAGATGCCGTTACCAGACAAAGAGGGTCCAGTCTCCTCAGCCAATATGCAGAGACAGGGATTAGGTCCAAACAGACTTTTTATCAGAAGGCCAATGATTCTGGCGAATAGCAAGAGTAGCCTCTTAATTCTGTTCTGCCTCAGTTACAATTCTAGTAACTTTTATAATGAAATACAAGGAAACCAACCAAGGGAACTTTATCTGACAGAAAGTAACACCAGATTAATCTCCATTCTACCAATGCAAAATGTTTAAACAGCAGAAAGGTGATTTTCACTTTAACAAAATATCGAAGAGAACCTGCAGAGAAAACATCGTATCCTCAAACCTTTACTCTGCCAATATCCCACCACCTCGTGTCTGTGTGGGACTCTCTGCTCAGAGTCTCCGGAGATGAGCACCCTCACAACCCTAGTGCAGCCTTAACTAGACACTCGGGGGGGAAGGGTGGGAAGGGTGTGGGGTGGGGAACGTGAGCTCAGCAGTCTGTGGTCACTGTACTGCTTAGCTTAGCTTCAGACCCCATCGCCTAGGCTGCTTTTCTGGCTTCAGGCCTGCGGTGTCATGTAGGCCAAGTGAGGCCACGCACTTGTAGCATCTATATGATGGCAGCCGCACCTTGTCTTCTGGATTGAGTAGCTCAGTTTGATAAGCTGTGCCTCTAGGCTTTTCTGTCCCTCTTTTGAATGGTAGTGATCTGATGATGCTGAGACGGACAGTCTGTTAGGTCAGGTGGCAGGTTCTTCTCCAGTGCATCATGCTTACTCAGGACTGCTCAGGTAACAGAAGAGGCAGGTCATGATGGACAGTTTCCAGACCTGGTGGTGATACGATGCTTGGTCTTCTAAGGGTATGCTTCCTTCCCAAGCGCTGACTCCCCACTTGAGGGATATTTAAAGCAGAATCTAGCAATACTAGAAAACCAACAAACCCTAAACCCACCAAAACCCTTCCAAATCCACAAAACTTTGTGTTTTTTATTTAAGTCTTATATTTCATTTTGTATGCATCTAATTAAATCCACCATTCTTTTAATTTTTTTAGTTTTTAAAATTGTTTTTTAATTTTTATTATTTTTTGAGAAGCATCGTTCCAGAGTGCACATAAGCATTCCATTGAACAAGCATGTTTTTTTCTTTCACTTTAAAATTTTTAAACATTGACATATTCTTTCTAAATGCTCAGAATTATGTTAATTCACAGTGATCTCTGAGTAAATTGTGTGCTTTACAGATTAAAACATTTGACTAGTTCTCCCAAGTATTGTGTTTTTCCTTATCTAGACAACTGTGTATTCCTAGGTAAGTAAGATATTATTTAAATTTATCTGTTATTTCAGTTTGGTTATTTGCATTCTAGCCTTCTGCTTTTAATGAAAGAGCAATTAAGGAAATTGAAACACTCCCTGCTTCTTTTCCTGAAGTTAAAGAGTAACAGTGGTCACATTTACTTATGTAAATGTGGTATTTGCATAATGTGGTGTTTGCTGGTAGAACGCATGAAAATAAAGTCATACTTCTTTGCTAATTTATAGGACACGCTGACCACTCAGTAGGTGTGAAAGGAAAAGTCAAATAAATGTACAACCGCATGTTCTTTTAGACTTTTCTTGGTGGTAACAAGAAACCCAATAACTCACTATAATTTAGTATAAACTCAATATAATGTCTTATATTGGCAGAAGAGTGACACTAACAGATTCAGAGGTCAGTAATAGGAAGCCTAGAAAACATTTCCTCCCTGGCTGTCTAGCCTGTGAGTTGTGATCTAACCCCTCATCAGGTGCTCTGATGAACCCTGTGCCGTCTGTCCTCATCATTCTAACAAGTTATGTCTTCCTTAGAACACAGGAGAGCAGCTGTTCATATCCAGTAGAGTTCCCTGTTGAAACATACTCCATGGACAAAGATAGGAGGCTAAATAAAAATAGGGCTTTGAATCTATTAACTCCAAGAAGCAAATAACTCACATGCTAATCCCGAGCACCTTCTTAGGGAGTTTTGGTAAGTATGTTGGCATTGGGGGTACAAGAGGGAGACAACTCAGGATACGTACTGTTGACCCCTGAACGATGTGGGGGTTAGGGGTGCTCCCTCAAAAATATGCATATAACTTGTGACTCTTTCAAAACTAAGCTACTGAAAGCCTACTGTAGACTGGAAGACTTATAATAATATAAACAGTCAATTAACATGAGATTTTATATGTTACTTGTCATATGCTGTATCTCAGGGTAAACTAAGGGCTATGTTATGAAGAAAATCGTAAGGCAGAGAACATATACTTAACTATTCATTAGTGGAAACTAATCAGCATAAAGGTGTTCATCCCCCTGGTCTTCATGTTGAGTAGGCAGGGAGGAGAAAGAAGAGGAAGGTTGGTCTCGCTGTATCAGGGGCAGGCAGAGGTGAAGAGGTGGGGAAGGTGGATGGGGATCAGCAGGGGCAGGCATACTCCGTGTCGTTTTTACTGAAAAAAGTCTGCATGTAAGTGGACCCACACTGTTTAAATCCGTATTGTTCAAGGCTAAATTGTAACAGATAAAATTATATTATCTAAATGCTGAGTATAATATAAAAACGTTAAAAATGTATAGTAGGAAAGGGATGCTTATAGAGTCTTCCTTTTATTTTTGGCTGTGACTAATTTGAACTGAGTTTGGCCCAGCCTGAGTTCACTTCAGAATTATTTCATTATGCTTATTTATTATTCAAAGCCTTCTTCTTTGTTCTAAAAAAGGAAAATGATACGAAATCCTTTGGCCTAGCAAACATTTTTAATAGCCTGTGGAACTATGATAGGACCACTTCACTAAAGTATTTACTAATGCTTTTTCTTTTTCATTCAGAATGACTTATTCTCACTAAATTCTTCTCTTACTTTTATGTTCTCCAGAACATAAGAGAAAGGAGCAGCTCCCCACACCAGATAGAGTTGCCTTTTAAAAAACTTACTCTAATGACATACAGAGCAAATAGTAATAGGAATTTGAATTAAAGTGTCTTTGGAGGAATGTCTTATTTGTTAATACCTGAGGGAGCCCTACATTTGTATGCGTAGGATTGTATATAATATTATATTGTAGTTTTATAATAGTACTATGTTGCCTACTTTCTTGACTATCTTAATACATTTAAAATTTGCTAATATGGGTGGTGCCTGTAGCTCAGTGGGTAGGGTGCTAGCCACATACACCAAGGCTGGCTGGTTCCAACCTGGCCCAGGCCTGCTAAAACGACAGTGGCACCTGAAAGAATAGCCGGGTGTTGTGGCAGGTACCTGTAGTCCCGGCTACTTTGGAGGCTGAGGCAAGAGTTAAGCCCAAGAGTTTGAGGTTGCTGTGAGCTGTGATGCCATAGCACTCTACTGAGGCGACGTAGTGAAACTGTCTCAAATAAATAAATAAATAAATAAATAAAATTTGCTAATAGGAGTGGATATGAACAAAAGTACAGAATCAGAAAATAAAGAAGAGAGAACCTGATCTGAATGGATGTAGGTGGAGTCAGAGTGGGAGCTGTCCAGAGCTCAGCCTGTACCCTGTTGCCACTATCTGCCTTAAAACGTTGAGTGAGCAAAGGCAGTTTTGAACACCTGGCTACTGGGAGCCACAGGTCAGGGGCTGCCCCTAGAAAAGAAACTAGAGAGAGGCTTCCATCCGTCCTTTGATGCCAAGGCATCAGGATACACTAATGTTTTCTCAATGGGCTTGGAAGACTGTTAGTGATGGGGGCTTTATTTTAAAACCTGGACTTTATTTTAATGTTTGTCAGTCCCTAAACATATTTTATAGATGAGAGGAAGTTGTAAATGTCTTCACTAGTATTTAACTGGCTTTCGCCAAAATCACACAGGCAAAATTAAGTCCATATATGGTGTTTGGTGAATCTTCGCGTGTGGTGAAGCCCAGGATGCCTGTTCTGGAGGTGTTGGTGCTACTGGGGGGAAGGATTTATTATGTCATTTGGAAAAGATTTTTAAGTAGGCGAATGTAGAGATGAGTGCCCTCTTCACTTGAAGAAAGTCACTGTTCACATAAGCAAAAAATAGGCCAATGTCTCCAGTGAGTAGCTGGTAAAGGACATGTGAGCTGTGTGGGGGAACCACCCTTCTGTGTGGTAGGGACCAGCCTGCACTGATGCTTCTCTCAGCATGTGACTTGCTCTGGGTTCTGCCCCTAATAGTTTCCCTAATACAAATGGCCTTCTTGGTCTCTGGATGAGCCTTCAGTAGGACAGATAATGAATGGTAATGAATTTTGTTTTTTCTTGGGGAGTCATGTTATTTTAAGTCCATAACTTAATTCAGTCACTGACCCTTTTCTGCTACTGACCCTTATTTTTTTCCAGTCAATTAGGAAATAAATGTTTTGAGAAATTATTAGGCAACATTTGTTGAGTATTGGTCTTTTATAGGGTCCCTTATGCATATTTTGGCTTTAAATTAAAGCTTTTGTAGTTACAAGGTAAGATATGTGTCTTCTATTGATAATTACTTCCTCCATGGATTTATTAGTGGACAGTGAATTTAATTAAGCAGATAGCTATTTTGCATCTATTGTATAGAGAGGACATTTTGCTTAGTGATGACCAAGATAGAAATTTGAAAAAGAAATGCACCATGTAATCAAGTTGTTTTTCTAGAGGTGGTGTTAGACATAATTGAAAATTGTCATGATAAATGGCCGAACTTAATAATGCCTTTAGTAGAAATATAAGTAAAATACATTGAAGCATTTTAGAGAGAGGATTAAATGCATGGAAGTGTTGTATCATTTGAACTGGGCATTGAAAGGTCTATCTATCTATTAAAAGAGTAAAATTTTTTTTTAGGCAACCAAAAGTAATTCATAGTTGTATAAAATCTTAATAATCCTAATGGCACACAGATAAAGGAAAAATCACTCAGTTCCCACTACATTACTTAGTCTCTATCACCCAGAAGTAACTATCTTGTTAGCATTTTTACTTTTTATCTATGGGATTTTCCAAATGTATACAAAAACAGAATAGCACCATGAGCCCCCTATCATAGCACAATAAGCCCCCATAATCCAGCTTCAAGGGTCAAGAACTGAAGTATTTCTAGTTGTCCCTATCTTTCTCCTTTTACATTTTATTTTTTTGTTGTACTTGGAGCTTTAGACCCACAGCTCAGATGCTATACTGTTTAACCTACAAATACTTCAGTATTTTTTTTTTAAACAGAGAAGCATTTAAAAAGGTAACTACAGTGCCTTTACCATTAATGAAATAAATAATTACTTATTTTTTTTTACTAGAGAGTGATGCAAACTGTGGTCCATGTTCAGTTTTCTCCTTTGTCTCACAATTGTCATTGTATAGTGCTTTGTTAGAATCAGGATGCAAGGGCGGCTCATGTGGCTCAAAAGGGTAGGGCACTTGTCCCATGTGCTGGAGGTGGTGGGTTCAAACCCAGCCCTGGCCAAAAAACAAAAAAAACCCAAACAAACAAACAACAACAAAAAAGAATCAGGATCCAAGCAGAATTAGCACTTTCCTCTCTCTTTAAGTCTCTGTTAATCTGTAACATTTCTCTTCCTTTCTTTTTTTATATAATTTGTTGTAGAATAAACTGGGTCATTTGTCCTGAGAGACTAACATTTTCTTTCATTTTTGTTCTTCTTTGTGATCATAGATCCATTTTAAAATCAAAATTAGGATCATACTATGTATGATATTTTATAAGCTACTTTTGAAAAATTAAAAAAATTTTTCTTTAAACCTGAGGGGGTAGGGGGATTATAAACGATTTTTCATACTTCATAAGGACATTTTCCTTTTATTTAGTCTTCTACAATTAGTTTTATTTTCTATTAATTCTTATGGCCTTTTAGTAACAAAAATAGAGAAAGATGAATTTGATTGTATTTAAAGTCTTAC
This sequence comes from Galagoides demidoff, assembly GCA_963574575.1. Taxonomy (NCBI): domain Eukaryota; kingdom Metazoa; phylum Chordata; class Mammalia; order Primates; family Galagidae; genus Galagoides; species Galagoides demidoff. The sequence continues at coordinate 29,070 of CAUYQV010082067.1, forward strand.
ATTGATGATAAGTATTTATTATAATAGCAAGTAGTTCTTTCTTTCTCCCTCCCTTGTTTTCCTTTCTTTCTTTTATACGCCGGCAACTGTTAGTGTTGGATATAATACTTGGATTGCTGGATTGAGAGTTCATTTATTTTCCCTGAGGAATGTAGAAAATGATTTTGTAAAACGCAGCCTGATGGTGGTTAATTGACAGAATCAAAAGTAGAGGAGGTAATGGTGCTCATCTAGGCACCAACTTTCTGTAGATGTGCTATAGGAGGAGGACCCTCTTTAGTGTCACCATAGCTGACCTCTATTAAAATGCCAAGCTTCCAGCTCGGCACCTGTGGCTCAAGTGGCTAAGGCACCAGCCGCATACACCTAAGGTGGCAGAGGGGTCGAATCCAGCCCAGCCTGGCAAACAACAATGATGGCTGCAACCAAAAAAAATGGCCGGGCGTTGTGGTGGGTGCCTGTGGTCCCAGCTACTTGGGAGGCGGAGGCAGGAGACTCGCTTGAGCCCAGGAATTAGAGGTTACTGTGAGCTGTGATGCCAGGACACTCTACCCAGGGGGACAGCTTGAGGCTCTGTCTCAAAAAATAAAAAATGCTAAGCTTCCATTCTCTCATATAAACTTGGGACATTAGGGATGCTTAGTGACTAAAGGGGAATATTAGGCCACCTGTGATGGCTCACTCCTGTAATCCCAGCACTTTGGGAGGCTGAGGTGGGAGAATCACTCAAGGCCTAGGAATTTGAGACCAGCCTTAGCAACATAGTGAGATTCTGTCTCTACAAAAAATAAAAAAATTAACTGGTATGGTAGCTCATACATATGTAGTCCTAGTACACTGTAGTCCTGGAGGCTAGGACAGGAGGATCCCTTGAGCTCAGAAGGTTGCAATTATAGTGAGCTATGATGATGTTACTGCACTCTAGACTGGGAGACATAATAAGACCTTCTCTCTTAAAAAAAATTGGGGGCGGCACCTGTGGCTCAAGGAGTAGGGCCCCAGCCCCACATACCCGGGGGTGGGTTGGGGTTGGTGTGGGGCGCAGGTTCAAATGCGGCCATAGTCAAAAACGGCAAAAAAAAAAAAAAAAAAGGAATGTGACTCTTTTAATTTAGCCATGAGAACATAATTTTAACATTTCTATGTAAGGGTCTCTTTCAGTTATTTTCAAGGGTTTGGCAAGAGACTGTGTAGCCTAACACCAATAATAATTAATTATAACCTGAAGCTAAAGCCTCATGTGGTGGTCTGAGTATATGGAGTCTCGTGTTCCTCATTAAGTACATTGTCAGCTTCATTTGTGATTATTCCTGTTACTTTGTTTTTCTACAGTTGATTTGACTTTTTATTATTTTACTTGCTGTTGGTTTCTTTTCAAATTTTTTTAATGTGGTAAAAAATAGACATAACATAGAATTTACTGTCTTAACCATCTTCTAAATGTACAGTTCACTGGTATTAAATTAAGGTGACCAGATTTTAACATTGGTAAAGCGGGACACCATTGATGGGGGGTAGGGCTGGTGCGGGGCCTGACAACAATGCAAACTTTGATAAGCAGTTCTCGATAATCACTTCTCAACAATTATTTGTTATTATTACAGTTTAACATTATAAAATTAATGAAAATAATATAAAACTCATATCCTGGCTAAATAGCCACATGGCAGCTGAAAACTGTATATTCCCTTACTGTTCTCTGGCCCGCGTGTTCCAAAAATCAGGACTTTTAAAAAACACCCCAGGGTTAAAAATTGGACTGTCCCACCAAAAGCTGGACGTCTGGTCACCCTATGTTAAATTCATTTAAAATGTTGCACGGCCACCCCCCAATCATCTCTATAACTCTTTTCATCTTTTAAAACTGAAAATTCTGTACCTGTTAAATAATAACTCTTCACTTCTGCCTCTGCCCAGTCTCTGACAAACCCCAGAACAGTCTGACTATTTGTCTTTTTTTATGGCTCCCTCATTTCTCTTAGCATGATCTTTGAAGGTTCATCCACGTTAGAGCCCCTGTCCGCATTCCCTTCTTTTTAAAGATGAGCACTATCCCCCTGTATGTATATCTACGGCATCTGCTTACCGTCCATTCATGGATAGTCATTTATTTGGGTTGCTTCCATCCAGGCTGTTGTGAAGAATGTTGCTATGAATGTGGGTCTCTTTGAGACCTTGCTTTAAATTTGGGGGAGTTTATATCCAGAAGTGGAATTGTGAGATCATATGGAAAGTCTGTATTATATTTTTCAAGGAACTTCTATAATCATTTTCCTGAATTATTTTAGCTAAAATAACGTAGCTGGATCATTTTTACATTCCTACCAACAGTGCCAGCCAAATGGTTCCCATTCCTCCACATCCCTGCGAACACTTACTTTCTGGTTCCTTGACAGCCGCCATCCTGAAGAGTGAAGGGGTCTCTCTCTGTGGTTTTGATTTACTTTTCCCTAATGATTCATAATGGTGAACATTTTCTTACACGTGCTTATTGGCCATTGTTTATCTCTTTTGAAGAAACGTTTATTCAAGTCCTTTGCACATTTTTGACTCAGGTTGTTTACTTTTTCACTGTTGAGTTTTATGAGTACTTTATATAGTCATGATATATGATTTACAAATATTTCTTCCATCCTATGGGTTGCCTTTATTGATAGTGGTTCTTGAAAATTTTTATAAATTGTCTTCTTTTCCCCCTTGCCTATGCTTTTACTGTCATATCCAAGAAAACATTGCCAAATCCAGTGCTGTGAAGTTTTACTCTGCCTTTTTGTTGCTGAGAGTTTTATAGTCTCTGTCTTATATTTAAGTCTTTGATCCATTTTGAGTTAATTTTTGTAGGTGGTGTTGGGAAGGGTCCAGCTGCATTCTTTTGCATGTGGATATCCGATTTTCCAAGTACCACTTGTTGAGAAGCTTTGTTCTTTTCTTCCATTGAATGGTTTTGGCATCCTTGTCAAAAATCATTTGACCAAATATGCAAGGCTTATTTGAGGGCTGTATTTTATTCCATTGGTCTGTATGTCTGTCTTTATGCCAGGACACTGATTACTGTAGCTTCGCAGTGAGTTTTGAAGTCAGGAAATAGAGTCTTCCACTTTTGTTCCTTTTTAGGATTCTTTTGGCTATTCAGGTCCCCTGAGAGTCCATGTGGATTTTAAGAGTATTGTTTCTATTTATGCAAAAAATGTCATTGGGATTTTAGTAGAGATTATATTGGATATGTAGATTGTTTTGGATGTAGAGGTCAGGTCTTTCAGTCGATGAATATGGGAAGCGTTTCCCTTTACTTATGTCGTCTTTGACTTCTTTTAGTTAATTCCTAAGCATTTTATTCTTCTTGATGATATTATAAATGGAATGGCTTTTATGACATCCTTTTCAGATCGTTCATTGACAGCATGTAGAAATGCAACTGATTTTTCTATGTTGGCTTTGCCTTTTGCTATTTTGCATAATTCATTTATTCTAACAGTTTTTTTTTTTTTTTTGAGACGGAGCCTCAAGCTATCCCCCTGGGTAGAGTGCCATGGCATCACTGCTCATAGTAACCTCCAACTCCTGGGCTCAAGCGAGTCTCCTGCCTCCGCCTCCCAAGTAGCTGGGACCACAGGCGCCCGCCACAACGCCCGGCCATTTTTTTTTTTTTTTTTTTTGGTTGCAGCCATCATTGTTGTTTGGCAGGCCCAGGCTGGGGATTCGAACCCGCCACCTTAGGTGTACGTGGCTGGCACCTTAGCCGATGAGCCACAGGCGCCGAGCCAAGTTCTCCGATTCTTAAAGGAGTATATACTGGTAAAACTCAAAAAAGGTCATTAAAACCTTTTTAACCATAATGTTTTAATCATCAGTTCATGAGAAAATATTTGTTGAATCATGACTAGCAAATCTCCAAATCATGCATTTGGTACCTGCCCTCTTTGCCCTGGGGCTCATGACGAATAGGTAAATTCTACTGGAATTGACCTTGAAAAAGAAAACACAGAACTTTGAATATTTAGGTTCCCTGAATAAAACAAAATAATCGTAACATTTCTGTATCTGTTGTGAGTCCTCTCAAATTTATTTCTTACTTTGGATGATTTAAGAATCTACATATATATCTTAACTTTATTATGATAAACTTGCGACTGTTATTTCATCATAACTAAATACTAGCGGGGATGGAGGCTGTCATTAGTATATTGTTCTGAGTAATACTGGTTTTTTTTTTAACTGAAAAAAGAGGGAATAAGTAGTAAATCGTTATATAAGCTAAAAATAAGGGTTTTAATTGTATGAATCCAGCAACAATATAATCTAGTATGGAAAACATTTTTAACAATTCCAGGAAACTTCACATAAACACTAAATATAATCTAAGGACAGCCCATTAGTTAGATTTGCAGAGTTCTCTGGGATTTTCTGGATTTCCTCTGGCTCAAGTACTGTAGAATCTGTGCTTTCACTACTGTCTGGCCAGGCACAAGACGGTGGGACATCGGCTGTCCCTCGTGGGCCCTGACAGGAGCTCCCCAGGAGGCTGACTCAGAAACACAGCACTAGACCTGTGACCTGGGAAACTGAACACGGACCTCATGTCACTGCTCTGTTAGTAGCTGTCCAACAACAAAACTATCCATCAAGTGAGCCAGATGAAACACAGGAAATCAAAATACAAGCAGGAGCTGGGCTGACGTCGCACTCCACAAATCTGAACCTGAATTCAGTCATCCTCAACAAAACCGGTGGGGACAAGGTCAGCACACAGGTGGAGACCAGCAAGGAGGCAGGTGGAGACCAGCAAGGAAGCGTCTTCCCTCCCTCCACAGAGGACTGCAGCCTTCACCTCAGTGTCTGTACGGCACATCAACCTTATGCCGTGCTCACAGTCATCAGCTAATGCTGGCAGGACATCTGGGAAAGCAGAACCATCACTGTTCTTCACCCCACTCTGGCCACAGTGGAGAAGGGAAGAGAAGCTGACAGAGTAGGGAAGGGCTGAGACTTTTGGAAAGGAAGAAACACCCCCAGCAACATGCACCAAGAACTTGTCAGGGGCTGAGGGGCATAGGAGCTGGAGAAAGGCCAGCCAGGACAGGGGAATAGCCCAGGCGAGCAGCTCAGGGCACAGGAAGGTGGGCTGGAGGCTCAGCAGGGAAGCACCCTGAGATGCATGCAAACACATGTGCACACATGAGGTGCATGCACATGTGTGCATGTGACATGCATCCACACACGTGTATGTACATGCAGTGTACACATTACGTGCACATGATGCATACAAGGCATGCACACACATGCAAGAAACTCATGTGCGCATGTGAGATGTGTGCACTGACAAGCATGTATGCATATAAATACGTGTAAGGTGTGTGCACAGTGCAGATGTGAGATGCATGCATGCGTATGTGTACATTGAGGTGCATGAACATTCACGTGTGTGCATATGAGATGCACACACCCTCATGTGCGTGTGATATGCAAGCACACCCATACATGTGCGTGTGAGATGCATGCAAATACACACACAGACAGGACATATACACACACATGAGTCCTTCAAATATTACCAAGCTCAGTGCCTCCCAGACATCCCAGAGAAAAGCTGCTGGCCCTTTTGATGGCCCCGGGGCTGGAAGTGGGCTGCAGCCTTGGTTGGTGCTCACCACCCAGCACCTGTCAGTGCCACCAGGCTGCAGGGAGAGGGAACCGACCCAGCACCCAACCTCCTAAGCACATAACAAATTACTCTTTAATAATTTGAATAATTTTTTTTTAAGAAACTATTCTAATACTCAGCAGGGGAAAGAGCTTCTCTATTTATTTATTTTTTTATTTTTATCTTTTTTGAGATGGAGCCTCAAGCTAAACCCCTGGGTAGAGTGCCATGGCATCATAGCTCATAGCAACCTCCAACTCCTGGGCTCAAGCGAGTCTCCTGCCTCCGCCTCCCAAGTCACTGGGACCACAGGCGCCCGCCACAATGCCCGGCCATTTTTTGGTTGCAGCCATCATTGTTGTTTGGCGGGCCGGGGCTGGGGATTCGAACCCACCACCTTAGGTGTACGTAGCTGGCGCCTTAGCCAATTGAGCCATAGGCGCCAAGCCAATAATTTGAATAATTAAACACCATGAGAAAGAAACACTATTGTCTGACCTGGAAAGGGGAAATCTGAAATGCAGAACATACAAGTTCCAACTAACTAAGGCAAAAAGAGACGTTTTCTGATCTTAGAAAACAAAGTATTTCTTTCCCAACCTGGATAACTGGAGGTCGTACCATAAAAGAGGCCCAGGAGAGGGAGGGAGGCCAGGCAGGGCTGAGCTGGGGGCCGGCACCTCTACCATGCAGAGGGCACCATACCGCAAGAGACCAGCTTGCACACAGTGAAATAAACCCACCACCACAGCCCACTGCCCAGTCTAAGGACACATGTGTCGTGGTCCTGAGTCCAGGTTCTGGGCCCACCTCCTCTGCCTCAGCCAGACACTGGACAGGCCCAGAATAAGCAGGGACACCTGAAACAGAACAGAGCACCACCAACTACACAGGTCGGCCTGTGCTCTCTGCAGAGACCCACCCCTCAGGGTGCTGCAGACCGTACCTCTGAGCCATCAGCCTCCTTGCTGAGCCTATCCACCGGGCACCAGCCCCCTCTGACCTGCCTGAGGTGCTGCTCACTGCCTGGTGTTTTCCATCAGTACTGCACTTCCCACACATTGCACCTCAGCCCCTTCCAGGTACTACCCAGACCCAGCCACACTCCCACAGTGCCTACAGAAGCTCACCCAAAATCCTACCAACCAGCGGGCACGGTGGTGGTTCATGCCTGTAATCCCTCTGGGAGGCTGAGGCACGTGGATTACCTGAGCTCACAGGATCAAAACCAGCCTGAGCAAGAGCGAGACTCTGTCCCTACTAAAAATAGAAGGAAAAAAAAAAAACTAGTCAGGCATTATGGTGGGTAGCTGTAGTCCCAGGTACTTTGGGAGGCTGAGGCAAGAGGATGGCTTGAGTACAAGAGACTGAGATTGCTATGAGCTACGATGACACCACAACACTCTACCCAGGGCAACAGAGTAAGACTTTGTCTCAAAGGAAAAAAAAAGATTAGGTTATTATACAGATAAGGGGCAGTTTTAAATTTAAAAATACTTAAATCATCAAATACCTTGTTTCTCTTAATTCTGATTAGCATGGCACCAGCTAGGACAAGACTGAGTGGTTCTCCTGTATAGAACAGGTGCAATCATAAATATGTGAAAATGATCTGAAGGCAGAATCAATATTCCATGTTTTACATCTAAACTAGTCGTATGATTTCCAATAAAAGGGAAATATCACCCTAATTTTTCTAAGTCTAATATAAATACACAGTACAGAAAACTCTTTGTTCTGGAATTTATTTATTTAATGTAATAGAAAAACCTTCAGGTATTCCTGATATTGGAATACCCATCTTTATTAATGACAAGCTACTTATTTTCCAACTTAGGAAATGCCTAATGATACTCAAACAGCCCACATTAAATAGAAAAGGCATATTCATACATACACATGCACACACACACATACGTAATTATCTCACATACACGGACTCAGAATTCTAGTGCAAACAGGAACAATCAGGAAGCAGTCAAAGAATGAGAATAAAGGTGAATGTTCCAGAACATTTCCTAAGACAACACCTCAAGGAGACCACACACAACACAAAAATCTCACCCACTTTAAACAGGATCATTCCTACCAACATTTACCTGAACTGAGATTTTTTTTCATTTACATAAGGGAAAGAAAGATATAATATTTATTCCAACAAGATTCTCTAATCATTAGATTGTTTTCATAATTATATGTAATCACTAAATAGCTTTCTCTCAAAGATCCAAAAATAAAAACAAGATGACAAAAGAAAGCCATAATTCTAACAACTTTACTAAACCAATTAAAGTTATGAGAACAAAGTATATTTTTGAGAGTACACTTCCCTGGTGGAATTTTGTACCACTGATGGGTGGTAATTACATCAGTTGTTTTACCAGGTGGAAAAAACGTATCATTAGAGCAGTGATTCTCAATCAGTTTGCCATGAGAGGAGCTTAGGTGTGCCACAAAATTTTTCTTACTTTCAAAAGAAGTTTGAAGCACAGTAAGTATATTCCTTTTTTTACCTGCTTTTTTGATCAACATAATTTGTGTCGCAGAAGTTTAACTATAGGTTCAAGCATGCTGTAAGATTAAAAAAAAAAAAGGTTGAAAAACACTGCATTAGGGTATAAGAAAGTAAATATGTAAAAAAGAAAAATGACTACGTATACTAGGAAACTTGGTAGCTTCTTTGCATTCTGTTTCCTACTGTGGATTTGGTTAGTTTACGCCAGGAGGCTGGGCCTCCAGCAGAGAAAGCCCAACTGATGGGAAGGGGAGGCCAGGCCGCCAGCACCCACCGGCTCACACCAGCCCTGTCCAGGTCACTGCAGCTCTGAGCACACGTCCTCACAGACAAACACATGTAACCCTGGGCTGTGAGTGCAAAAGGTGAGGCATGCAGGACACCTCACACTGAGCACCAGTGACCAATCGGTGAGCAGGAAATACAGACAGCACCCTCCACCACAGACACAGACCTGGTCCCACCAACGCAGCCCCTGACTAAAAGCTCAGCTCTCACCAAGACTCCAGCTCTCTGGGGTGTAGAAGAGCAAGGTTCACATCCATTAATGTGGCCCCGACCCCTGGAACTGCGGATCACTATTAAACAGAAGGAGCACTTAACTTGGAACAAAAGCACTCTGCATAAAAGACCTAAAAATCGATTGCCTGTTAAGTGATGGGTGGCTGCTTAGAAACGATCACAGTCATTTTTGCTAGTAACGGAGAAGCTTCGAGGGGTCACTCTTCCCCTGCAGAGATGCTGAGGGGGCTATTCCAGGAACCTCATTCAGCATATTACTTCCCAGAAACAACCAAGAATCAAGAGCATTGTCTCTTAACCAAAAAGATTAATATTTCTGGCAAAACTAAATCACAGACAGCCTCCTGCCTCTAGAAGATGCTTCACAGAAAAGTTAATCCAACAGGACTGCATTTCCTTCTGTCCTCTATAACCAACACATAAATTTTCAAACATGTGGAAAGTGTAAGCCACTGAACAGTGAAGCCCCCATGTCCGTGGTGCGCAGCGGACACCAGAGTACAGAGACACAAAGTCGGGCAGGCTCAGGGCAGCAGCCACGTCAAGCAGCTCTGACGCTGCACCTTCAGCACCGGACGCTGCATCTAGACAGAAAAGGCGCAGAGAAACACCACACTTAAACCGGACTGTAGACCGGATGGGCTTCCCGGGATTTATAGAGTGTTTCATCTACCAGCCACAGAACACATGCTGTCCTCACCAGCAGACACGTCAACCTCTAGCACGGACCACCTATCAGGCCAAAAAATAAGACCCAGTTCAAAAAAAGAAATCAAAATCACACCAGTGTGATAACTTTTCTAACCACAATGGAATAAAACTACCTGCTGATGAGAAGAGCTTTCCCAACTGTACAAATACATGGAGCTAAACAACGCCCTCCAAACAACCAATGGATCAGTGAAGAAATTAAGAAGGAAATCTGAAGATGTCTTGAAACAAATGAGAAGAGAAGCACGGCATACCAAAACCTATGGAATACAGAAAAGCAGTGCTGAGGGACGCTCATGACGTGAACTCGTACACCAGGAAGGTACAAAGATTTCACATCATCAACCTACAATGTCCCTCAAGGAACTAGGACATCATCAAACCAGTAGCAGTGGAAGGACAGAAATAACAGACATCCAGCAGGAATAAATGAAACTGAGGTTTTTTAAAAATTACAGATCAAAGAAATAAAAACTTGGACGTTTTTTAAAGATAAAATCCCAACCTGAGCAAAAGCGAGATCCCATCTCTACTTAAAAAAGGAATATTAGGCGGCACCTGTAGCTCAATGGGTAGGGCGCCAGCCACATACACCAGTGCTGGCAGGTTTGAACCCGGCTGGGGCCAGCTAAAAGTCAACAATGACAACTGCAACATCAAAACAGCCAGGCCTTGTGGTGGGCGCCTATAGTCCCAGCTACCTGGGAGGCTGAGGCAAGAGAATTGCTTAAGCCTAAGAGTTGGAGGTTGCTGTGAGCTGTGACACCAGAGCACTCTACTGAGGGCAACATAGTGAGACTCTGTCTCAAAATTAATTAATTAATATCAATTTTTCTCAAACTATTCCCCAAAAAGGTGAAGAGGAGGGATTCTTCCAAACTCATTCTACAAGACTAGCATTACCCTGACACCAACCAGATGAGGGCACACACACGCACTCACAAAAAGAAAACTATAGGTTGACATCCTGGATGAACACAGACGCAAAAATCCTCAACAGAACATCAGTAAACGGAATCCAGCAACGCATAAAAGGGTCACACACCACAATCTAGTGGGCTCTTCAATGAGGGTGCAAGCCAGTCAGTCAAGAAGATGCATCAGTGGAATAAAAGACAAAACCACAGGATCATCTCCATGGACGCAGAAAGAGTGCTTGAAAAAATTCAACGTCCCTTCACAATAGAAACTCTCCACAAATCAGGTATAGGAAGAACACACCTCAACACAACAATGGCACACAGGGGCTCAGCGCCTGTGGCTCAAGCAGCTAAGGCGCCAGCCACATACACCTAAGGTGGCAGGTTCGAATCCAGCCCGGGCCCGCCAAACAACAATGACGGCTGCAACCAAAAAATAGCCAGGCGTTGTGGCGGGCACCTGTGGTCCCAGCTACTTGAGAGGCTAAGGCAGGAGACTCGCTTGAGCTCAGGAGTTGGAGGTTGCTGTGAGCTGTGATGCCACAGCACTCTACCCAGGGGGACAGCTTGAGGCTCTGTCTCAAAATAAATAAATAAATAAATAAATAATGGCACACATGACAAACCCACAGCCAACCTCACACCCAACAGGGTGAAGCTAAAGCTGCTTCTCTAAGATCTGAAACAAGACCAGGGTACCCACTCTAACACTCACATTCACCCTAGTGCCGGCAGTGCTGGCCAGCACAGCCAGGAAAGAGAAGGAAATAAAATGCATCCACGTTGGAAGGACTATCCCTCTTCACAGAAGGAATCTTATATACAGAAAACCTGAAGCTCAGCCAGGCGCAGTGGCTCACGCCTGTGATCCCGGGAGGACGAGGCAGGTGGATCACCTAAGCTTAGGAGTTTGAGACCAACCGGAGCAAGAGAGAAACCCTGTCTCTAAAAATAGGTGGGGTTTGTGGTGGGCACCTGTAGTCCCAGCTACTCGGGAAGCTGAGGCAAGAGAATTGCTTTAGCCCAAGAGTTTGAAGCTGCTGTTAGCGGTGATGCCACAGCACTCTATCCAGGGCAAAAAAAAAAAAAAAGAAAGAAAAGAAAACCTAAACCTTCAAGAAAACTGACTTAGTAAAGTTGTAGATTACAAAATTAACACACAGAAATCAGCAGCATTTCCACACATCAACAGTGAACGAGTGGAAAAAGAAATCAAGAAGAAAATCCCACTTATAAAAGCTACAAAAATAAAATAAAATAGAGGCATAAATTTAACCAAGAAGGGAAAGACCTCTACAAGGAAAACTATAAAACAATGATGAAAGAAATGGAAGAAGACATACAAAAAGAAAGGCATCCACATTAATGGATTAGAAGAATTAATACTGTAAAATGACTGCACCATCCAAAGCAATCTACAAATTCAAGGTCATCCCTATCAAAATACCAGCAACCTTGCTCGCATAAATAGACGGAAAAATCCTAAAATTCATATGGAGCCACAAAATACTCTAACTATCCAAAGCAACCCTGAGTAAAAAGAACTATGAGTTCAACATTTTATGCTGGAGGCATCACACTACCTGGCTTCAAAATATACTACAATAAAGAGATAGTAACCAAACAGCATGATGCTGGCATAAAAAAAGACACACAAACCAAGGGAAAGAGAGAACCCAGAAATAAAGCCGCAGATTTATAGCCAACTGATCTTTATCAAAGTCACCAAGAACATTCACTGGAGAAAGGACAGTCTCTTCAATAAATGGTCATGGGAAAATGCAGAAGCATGAAACTAGACCCCACCTCTCACCAGATGCAAGCACCAGTTCAAAATGCAAGACTGGAAACTATGAAACTACCAAAAGAAACATAAGGGAAATCCGTCAGGACACTGATCTGGGCAACGATTTCATGGCTAAGACCTCAAAAGCAGAGGCAACAAAAGCAAAAAATATAAATGAGAGCAAATCAAACTAAAAAAGCTCTCAGACAGTAAAGGAAACAACCAGAGAGGGAAGCATGACGCTAGGTGTGTGATGGGAGCAAGCTGCTCCTCCAATAAGAAACTAATATGCGGCTCGGCGCCTGTGGCTCAATCGGCTAAGGCACCAGCCACGTACACCTAAGGTGGCGGGTTCGTATCCCCAGCCCGGGCCTGCCAAACAACAATGATGACTGCAACCAAAAAATGGCCGGGCGTTGTGGCGGGCGCCTGTGGTCCCAGCTACTTGGGAGGCAGAGGCAGGAGACTCGCTTGAGCCCAGGAGTTGGAGGTTGCTATGAGCTGTGATGCCATGG